>JAPYZA010001622.1:5579-26106 GCA_030522685.1 Eupelmus azureus
TATCTTATATCTATATCTAAAATGGAGTTTCAAAAAACAAAATTAGCGTGAACAAGTTTTCGTTTGATTTTCCCAAAATGAGAAAATATTAATTTAATCAAAAGTTATGATAGAATTCGAGTAACGAAAATGTTCCAAAACTCATCTAACTTGAGACCTGCTGATACTTATGATTTGCTAGTGAATTATCGTTGCTTAAATTTAACACTTTAATTCCCTAATAAATTTTACGAAATTTCAATTTTAATTTCTAGTACATAAAATAAAACAGTTTGGCTTTCTTTATAAAGGAAGTTTTGTGATTTTTTTATTAGGTACATGTTTACGACAACATTCGAGCTATTTGAAACTAAATAAAAATTGTATGTTCGACTTTTTATAATTTGCTACAAAAATAAGACACAACTTTTCTATTGCATTGTCTTTTTTAAAAAACTTCCCTGTATGTCACTTTTGTTATACTTTTTTATGTAAATGTACCGACATTCATAATATTTACTTGTTCATTGTTTTTCCAAGATTAACGAATTGTCAACGAAACGCAATACGGCTAAAAATACTTATTCATCAGAGGAAAATAGGGGGTAAGATTACCTTTATTCAAGAATACAGGTATCGTATTGCTTTTGTTGAGAAGAAATCAAAGACCATGAGTATTGATTTGTTTTGTTTTTTACGTACAGAGCTAATGCATAACGAAAACCGAAAAGGAGAGCCGCGTTGAAGTTTTTTTCCGGGTGAAATAATAAAACCCTTGTATTTTTTTGAATCTGTTACTGCATACTTTTTCGACATCGATTTCGAGATTAAAAGAGAATATTATAGGCCACCAATTTGTATTCACTTTTAAGGTACTTTAAAACAGATTCTATTTATATCGTTAATTAAAAAGCTAAGTTTTTCAAAACAATATTGTATTTATGAAATTCTCTTGTACCACTTGTGGAAGTACAAATTGCCATTAATCTCTTTCTCATTACTCTCTTTTGCTACATTTGCTCCACTTAGCCTTCTATCATGTTTTCTACATCTAGATTTTTCTTGTTTCACCTTTTTGTGTTTTTTTGAAATGTATTATAACATACAATATAAGGATAAACAAAATTAATGATACTCTAATCTTATATTATATTGCACACGCAAAATCAATTTCCTTTGTAGAGAAAATTCTTGGTGAAGGTCAATATGATGTTTTTCTTCATAAACAAGATATGAAAGTTTTGATAAGAATCTTGACTAAAATTATTATTAATAATTAAATAATAATTACCAGCATTAATACACTGGACAGTTATACAAAATTTATACGCATCATTTTCAATAACAATAACTTACAGGATGACACAAACTAATACTCTTACAATAAAATAGATAAAATTACTTTATCAATATTAAGAGAGATAAAGGATAATGTTTATGAACAATTTGATGACTATCACCTGATTTCTGAAATAAAATTGAAAAATACTCTTTCGTTACAACAAATATTTTAAATACAAATAATTCATAACTTCTGAGCGATATATTTCACGCTATGATATTTCTGTTCTAATGCATCCCTCTTAGGCGTTCAAAAGAAAGAAAGGAGTCTCGCATGAAAATTCCAGTATTATATGCACGAAAAGCGGTGAAAATATCCTTCCGCACTCTCAGCCGTGGGCTGCTGCAGTTACGAGGAAAAGCCGATTGAAATATGTCGAGAAGTCGTGACTCACATTTGTCCTGAGCGGGTCGGGGGAGGGTATATATTCGCGACTCAGCACGCTGTCTGAAGAAAAAGTACCTTGGATTTGGCCATTATTAATTGCTTTCCATCTTTATGTTTTCTACCTCACTTTTTCTTCTTACCTCTGCATTTTCGATCCAATTTCTTCTTATTACTTCAGATTTGATTCGTCCTTTTTGTACTATTTTTCTTGCTTTTTATCTATGTACTTTTCAGATTTCCATTTGAGAACGCAGAAATTTATAGCATATCATATTTATTTGAATTTTCGGATTCACTTAAGCTATACTTATATTAGAATTTATTGAATTGAGGAAGAAAATAGAAACCAATATATTGGATAACCAATATTTAAAACATCGAAAGTATAATAGAATTTACGATCAAATTTTTTACATAATATTGTTATTGCTAACAAATGTTAAAATTAGAAATCGGTTTATTTAAAATACATCAAGTGAAAGATGTTATTCAAGAAACATGAATTTTTAATAAAGTGATTAATATGATTTAAATCTAGAAAAAATATATTATTCGAACTATTAAAATCTGTATTCCAAAGAAATATCTAATGAGAAAGAGAAATGCGAGGCAAGCGAATAATGACGTTGAAAACTTGTTTCCAAGAGATTTAAGTAAGCGTGCTAATTACTTTTTTCCTCTCGCTTGCGCTCACGAAGCAACTTGGTATAATACGTTTCATCGTCGTCGTTGAGCCTCGGGCCGCTGTCTTAATCTAATCGCGAAACTTCCTGGGACCCGAAATTTCATGAGCCAGAAATCACAATTGAATCGAGAAGGAGTTAATGATTATTTAAAGTAGCATATGTACTTCTTCTTATGCGCTGAAACAATTTTAATAAAATTTTTATAATTAAACAATAATTGAAAAAACGTTTGTGCAGTAAAAAATAGTAGCTTATATTATAATAAGCTTCTAATGTTTAACACTTTTCATGAAATGTATTTCGAGTGGAGAAAATAGATTTTGCGACAATCAAAGGAGAAAGTAGATTTTGCTTGAAATAGAAAAAAATAAAACGAGCGTGACAGCGATGAAGGATGAGCGTGGTGAAAATAAAAGAGAGAATAAGCGAGGAGCAAATGAGTGAAGGCAAGCGAAGAAAGAATAGGCTCTTCATAATCGATTTTACCGTTGAACGAAGAATCTGAATGTGTAAGTGAAGCTTTCAAAAAAGCTTTCGCTTGCTTTTAGCCTCACGCCTATCCTCTCTTACTTCCTGTCTCACTTCAGGCTCTGACTTGATTTTGTTCGTCTAAATTCGTTACAGATTCATTTTATTGAGCGTACTCTTAATATGAAAGCCGCTAAATGGGCAATAGAACTTTTGAAAATCTTCGTTTGAATTTTCTCAAGTGTCTTTATTTTTTATTTGTTCCAGTGACGAAATTAGCGCCAGCGAAGGTCACGCCCGTGGATAATATCCAGCCTAAGGAGAGCACACCGGTGATCGAGCCTCCAAAAGTGTAAGTTTAATTTGTATGCATTTATCTGCTATACTTAATTTAGAATTTAACACATTAGAAATTAGTTAATCTATTTTCTGCGATTGTAGTTCTATGGAAAATAATCAATGAAAAACTGACAATAATTTACTTGAGTAAAGATGTAATAATTAAAAATTAAAGATAAAATATTCTGAAGGATACAAGGAGTGATCATAGAGCTTCTTTTTTTTTGTAGTAATTACAATAAAAATATATATACTTACTAAGAAAGTTTCGATCTTCTTTACAGAAAATTACCTCATCATAGTAAGGCAACGTGAATCTCTTTTTGTTAAAGAAAACTCATTTTTGTACATTTAATTTCCAATTTTTAAAAAGACGGTGACATCACATTATTCTTTATTATTGAAAGAAGCACTTAACGTTTACCTAGAATTGAAAATTAAATGGAAGAGAATAAGTTCCCTTATTCTTGATAACAAATAGGGTTTCACATCACTATCAGAATAGGAACTTAAGTATTTCATTATATTAACCTTTTTAAATTTTTATTCTTTACTATACAGAAAATTGATGCATTACATTGATTTTTTGAAAAATTGAAAGCGATGGTCCTCATAAAGAGCTGTATTCATAAGTTTTGAAGGAAAAATCGATTTTATGTCAACACGAAAAAAAAGATAAAAAGAAGATGACTATATCAAATGAAATTCAAAATTGCATTTCAACGGAGTAATGGATTTTATGCACTACATATTATGTAAATAAGATTGCGAATTTTCCATAAAAACATTTAACCTTAAGTAAGTATATTCCGCAATATTAGAAGTCTGAATACAAAATTCAAGTCAATTGTAATTAGTAGGAAGAATAGTTTATGATATTTAAAATATTTCGTGCAAGATATTTATTTATCATAATTATATCAAGGAAGACTAACTATTTAGAAACCAGCGTTTGAATTAGAAAATGTGTTTTTAAATCTACTTTAAAAAATCTATCTTATGTTTATATAAAAATTATTCACATTAATTTTAGTTCATCTTTTGTAATTTTTATTATGTTAGGGTAGTTTACAAAAACTAAAATTGAAACTTAATTTTTTCCCAAAATAAACATTTTTTTTATTCACCTTGACTCAGTTTCAAATAAAAATACTAGTATTCAAAACCGGCAGAATACGAGTCGCCAAAAGGGGAATTGAACGAATGGAGATTTGATAGAGGCACGATCGGGACTTGTATACACACGTGCGCAGACCGTTATTTATGCATTTGAAAGGCGATTCTCGGCTGAAGGATCTGTTTAATCGGGTCACGTCGATGTTATTTTCGACGGAGGTACGACCTCGTCAGGCTTTTTCTTACACACTCGGGCTCTTATTTTTTTTGTCGCTATTGAAACCTCTCTTTTGCCTCTCATTCTCACTGCCTCACATATTCTTTACTTTCGCGTCCTTTTTTTATTTGTCTATTTGAGGCTGTTATTTTCGTCTTTTTAATGCTGTTGATGGAATTGAGAACTTTGTTTCCGTATATTGAGAATTTATAATCAAATACAAATAGCAGTGTCTCTGACAAAATATTCTATTTACATTGCAGTTCTCTTTTATATTTGTGTAGGTATAAAACGTTAAAACTCGGTTTGAAGAAAGAAAGTTATTCTTTCTATTCAAATATTTTGCTCCATATTTATGTTAAAAATAATTTCTATTTTCAATAAAACAATTTTTTGACGGTAATTTATGTTTCTTAAAGAAATATAAAAAAAGTATTAAAATAACAATCATAGCGTTGTTAGGATTTTTGATTTTATACTAAAAAATGTATTTTAAATATCTTCATATTTAATTTTCATATTCAATATTTTATGAGACAAAATAACATTTTTTTACTTAGCGTGGTTTCCATTCGAATATTTATACTTATCCATTGACTGAGGAAATCCATAAAGATTGCTACTTTATCGTTCTTTATACAATTTTTCTTTATCGTTCTTTTGTCTTAGCGCACATTATCACCTAATGCTGATACTTATCACACACTCTCATAAACTCATTCAGTACAAAACGATTCTCCTCAATAATATCCAAAGGTCATACAGTTTCCTAATACAAAAATATCCTTATAACACCTCTTAATGAATACCGTTCTTGATACTTTAGCACACAATTAACTTCCAACACTTTTTAACCTTACTAGGTGCACGATATAGCGGAGCACTTTTTGATATTAATACTATACTTCTTCTTCATTCTTCAATCACCTAACTTCAAAGCCACTTCTTCGTAATCAAAACTATATAATAAAGCATGTGACACATGATGATAGACTACTTTTCGATGATATATTATATATATAAACTATATTTCAAAGTTCGAATTAAAAAATATCAGATGACATTTCAGCTAGCTATATGTAACGAAAAAATAATAGCTAAAATATCATTTGAAAACATATTCAAATTAGTAAGTTTAAAAATGTGTTCTACTTTTTGAAATTTACTTTGAGTGCTTGTCACTAAATTTGAAAGTCAGTGTCTCTTGCAATCGCTCACCATTCAGACGTATACATATAAATCTATAATTATAATTATTATTCAAGAATTTATTTTCTATTTTAGTTATCCTTATTCTTTTTATCTGCAAACTTTACAAGTTAAGTGCTTAGGTAGCTAATCTTTCGTATTTTGTTTTTAGCCTTGCTGAGTTATCTAGAGGTAGCCATAAAATAAAAATCTTTTATGAAGGTTTCGTGTGCTGAAACTATATTTAAGAGTTTTTTTTTTAAGGTCCTTATGACTTTACTTTTTCTTATTTTCAATTACGATAAGCGAAATTTCCAAAATGAACACGTAAGAACAAACTAAAATATTAATAGGTGAAAAAAGTTAGTTATTAAAACATAATATTATCTTAAAAAATCTTTAATAAATTTTTACAAAAAAGAACAGCATAAATTTTAAGTTTTTTTGAAACTTAAGGTTTAGATACAATATTAGCATAATAAAGTCGATAAATCAAGAGAGAAAGAGACCAAAAGAAAGAGAGTTATACATCAAACATCCCTCGATCCTTTTCTATTTCTATATTGCAGGAAGACAGAGCAAGAGAAGGCGGCGAATCGTGCGGCGGGATGTAGGGTGTGTATAAAGTCGATTAAGCCAGAGGACTTTTCGCGAACGTGCTATGAGTGCCAACGCAAGGTTTGCGAGGACTGCGCCTCCTATTCGACCACTGCAGACTCAGACGATCCCGTAAGTATCCACCTGAGCGTTATGGCTTACTGCTATCATTTTTTTCTTTCGTTTTGTTTTAGTTTCCATCGAGTGCTCTCATACTTTTCATTTTCTATAAAGATCGTTGTTTTTTTTTTGTTTAATATGAATTGACGAAAAGGAAGTTGCATTTATAAGAAAATGGAGAAGCAATAATAAACCATTTACAATTCATGCGGAAAAAATTGTTTGACCTTAAGGATGTTGTTTGCTGCTATCCGGGACGGGTGGTACTGAGGGAAATCATAGAATTTGATTGTTGTGCAAGAGTTAAGAGTTGCGCAGTAGACATGTAGTATTCGAAACAAGAAATATTCTCCTTAGGTACACATCAAACTACTAGAACAAAAGATAGAGATGTTTTTATTGACGGTATGCTGATGCACATGAATAAGTTTTTTACTTTTGTCTCATATTTTTATGAGTATGTAAACTCGAGTTAGATGTTTCTTTTTACTTGATCTCTGATTTAAATTTTTATTCTTTAATGTAACGTTTTTATTTAATATTATATTATAAAACTATGTAGCCAAGAAAAGATTGTACAAGTAGAAACTACTAAGAATTAAGTTAGAATTATACTCTGTATTCGTGATTTTCCATTTTTCGAGGTAACTCTTGCGCTGTTATTGCTTCAGTTTTTTCTTTATTTCGTTCATTCTATGGATACAGAACTGCGTTGTAACGAAGTTTTCGCTCGAATGAAGGACTTGTTCACGACCCGAGCTTTGACTTCATTTTTAATCCACTGTGTTTTCGTCATGGAAAAGTGAATTTTTTCAGTGATGCTGGTATTGAAATTTTCCGTGAAACCATGTTATTTTTCTGTCCAACTCAAGCGAATATTTGTGACTGAAAATTTTTGCAATTCACATATCTTCGCTCCTAACGAAGATTAGTACTTTTCATTTCATTAGTACTTTTAAGGTTTATTCCTTAGGAGTATATTCTAAATTTACTCTTTATAATAAGTAAATCTTAGAAAATTAAAAAATTTACTTCTTCTAAGGAGTAAATCTTTTGATTCTCCGAAATTCTTATAAGGAGTAAATTTTAAATTACACTCCTTATAAGGTGTAAGTCATGCTAAGGAGTAAATTTTGACATGGATTTACTCCTTAACTTTTAGACAGTAATAGCAGTGATTTTCGTTTGGATCGATGATATAAAAACGTTCAAATCATCTATGTAAAAGAATTTCATACTTGGAAATCTCACCTTCTGTTTACATTGCGCTTCAATTCAATATGAAATTCCCCTTATAAAGATGAAAACTTACACGACGATTACTACCATTCAACCCAAGCCAGCTCATCAAAACATTTCATCAGGCCCTTTCTCTGAAGAAAATATCCGCTTCAATTACATCTTAATCAGCAGGACTGCAGCGCTGCCGGCAAATTAAACAATCTGTTTTTCTTCTCGCCGCGCGCGGCGCTGGCTTGCCCGGAGAAAAGAAATTAACAACGCGCGCGAGAAATGTTTGCCCTGGCTCTGGGCGCGATTAAAATTCCGGCTGCGTTCGCCGGAAGAATTCTTGCCTCCTGCTGGCCGGGCGCTTGACAAATGGAGGCGCGCGCGGGCGCGGGCAGCGCGAAAAAGAGGCGTCAGGCGTAATCGTGGCGGGGAGGCGAAAGAAGGAGTAGAAAAAATTGAAGCGAACGCCCTGGAGCACGCGAGCAGAATATAACAGCGGGTCGTGCTGGGAATTGCGTCGGGGCACGCAAATAAATGTATGTTGCGAGAAAAACACGGACAAGGCTGGACGCGCGAGCTGCGCGGGAAAAAAAGAAGCGGAAGCAGCGTGAGCCCGGAGGATAGCGGGAGGCAACGAGTTAAGGATATATGCGTACGAGGTTTACTTTGAATTTAGTTTAATTTGGGAGGTGTTAGGCGTGACTGCGATAAGTTGCTTTTTTGATTTTAGTATTTCGAGTTATATTATAGAGGATGGTTAATATTTGCAGTTATGTTATCGATGATGTTTGTGATTAGTTCTATAATGATTTTTATATGTTAAAAAAAGTTTGCAATTTGTGCACAAATTCTCTGCAAATGATCAAATGCTATGTTATATATCAACAATATAAAAAAAATGATTATATGCAACCACAAAATACAAATAGTAAATTAACAATTGTAATAGAATATTGTTTAAAATATAATTGCATAATTTAGTGTAAATACCTATAATTAAACAGCGGTAAAATGGAGCAATGCGTCTTATTGTAAAAGGAGAAAATAGACACGTTGACATCTAATTAAACGAGGATTCGTGAATTGGCTGGAAGGTCTTCCCGAAAATTTGCGGGTGCCTTAGCAAAAACGAGAGAGAGCCAGATTTAGCGGCTTTTCATGTGCAAACTCGCGGGGAAAATTAGAGACTACGAGAGGACTTTAAATGAGCTGGTTTCATCGGCGTGACGGCATGTAATCGGAGCAAAAAATAAATTTTGCAAATAATTACACAACGAATTTTATAACGCTGATTTTCAAAAAAAGTAATAATTATTCATTCTGCACAAAAATAAATTAAATTAAAATCAACGTTTCAAATTAAGTTTTATTCAGTTAAAAAATAGAAGAGAACAATAACTCAAAAATATTGAATATTTTTTAAAATAGTTAAATAGATTTGTATTTTAATTGTCTATCCTATCATTAAGCCGGTAAACAAAAATACGCTTCTCCAAAAACAAATATCTATCAATTACTACAACCATTTCATCAATCCATTTCAAAGCCAACGATAAATTTTTTCGTTTACCCAGCTACCCCTTCTCTACTCTACCTTTACACATAACATCCGCAATTCACACCCACCAAAAAAAATACAAAACAAACAATCCAACTAATCAACCCCTTAACTTCCAGCAGACGTGGCGCTGCAGCGTTTGCCGGCGAAAGCTGGCGCAGCGCGACGTCCCGGCCATCGAGTCGTCGGAGGGCTCGCTGGAGGTGCCGACCGAGATCCTCAGGCGCCACAGCGACGCGCGCCTCGGGCCGCAGATGGGGCCTACTCTGGGGGCGCTGGGCTCGGGTCTCGCGCCCCCACGGAGCCCGGACCTTGGCCGGCGGCACTCGGATGTATCGCCGGCCAGTCTCAAGGATCTCGAAAAGGTACGTTGTCGATTTTCTTTTTTGAGTTTTGAGTTGGGTTGTTGAGTTCGGCGTTCGCTTAGCACGAGGAAAGATGTATATAATTGAGTATGGCGGAACGATGTGGGATGATGTGTTGTTTATATTGTTTGTTGAGTTTTGGCAGAGTCTGAACGTAAATCTTTGATATTTACTACTGTGAGATACGTTCTTTTGTTTATTAATTTGAGTTTAAAGAATTTTTAATAATTTAATACTGGTTTTATTCAGTGTAAGTATACACATCGGTGTATAGCGTTAGTAGTACATGTCAGAGTTACGTCAGACAGCTATAACAAGGCAGTTATATTACTAAGAGAAACACAATAATTTTCGAATATACTGTAGAAATAATAGACAACATTTTTTTTAATTACGTTAATTACAAAATAAGCGAGTAAAGCGATATGAAATCTTAGTGTCAATGAAATTGTTTAATAATACAGAATAAAATGTTAAAGGTTGAAACTGCTTAAATAAAAAACTATTTTTCAAAATCGTAAAATCCTGTTTTAATAACTGATATGGTTGAAATAAGTTTTATTAAAAATAAGTTTGAAATTCTGAATATTCTGAAAGTATAAAAATCCAATAAATTAGAAAATATAGTATATTATTATTCGCAAATATTAATATTGAGTTATTTATATTAAAAATATTGCTTTTATAAAAACAAAAGTCCGAAAATTTGATATAGTAGAAAAAACCCGGAATCGATTACTACAACTGAAACAAAAGCATGAAAAAACGCTTACCTATACTCATAACTTGTAACAAAACAAAAAAAAAAAAAAAAAAAAAATGAAAAAATATACACACACCTAAACATGTGCGCGAGCAAAGGCTGTGATTGTTTGTTCAATACATGTATATATGTGTGTACGAGCGAAGCGCAATATTGCTCGGAGCATACCGCAGTCATACTCGGGATGTATATACTCACTCCGTCGTTATATGCACACAGCTCCGCAGTTGCGGTGCAAGACAAACGAGAGTCAGAATCCATACTCGAAAAGAAGCGCGCAAGCCTAGAGCAGACGCTATTCCCGTGGCTTGTTCGGATGAAAGCAATTTGCAGATGCGATCTGCGCGCTTATTTCCTGTTTGCCTTGCCTTTATTTCAGACGATGGGGTAAAGGATGTTTGTGTGAATCTCCTTGCCGTTACTCTCGCGCTCTGTGATAAAGAATTTCGTACCAATTATCTAGCAATTTCGCGAGCTTTATTTACCTGGAGTGAAATAATTGTTTTTTTAAAGAGAAATTTTTAATTTTAACAGAAAGTATGGATTCCGGCGAATCGTTTTTTATTTGGAATTTGGTCAGCACATCCGTATTTGCAATAACTTCACGTTCACGTTACTGTTCCCACTGTTGCTTGTCACGATAAGTATTTTATGTGCTCACAGAATAATGTAAATATTAGATTCACAGACAGCAGAGATATAAAATAATAAAATATCATAAAAGTATTCATTTTTATAATATCAAAATTTGTTTTTCAGATATTTTTTAGCAATCTAGATTTTGTCGACATTATAGTATAATGCGATACACCGTAAAAATAGGCTAATAAACTGTTGACACATTTTGCTTATTAACCTTCTAACACCGACACTCATGTAACAATGAAATAATTCTTTTTCTTTTAAGATACTGTTATTAAAATAATCTATTTGGCCTATTTTTGCAGTTAAATTTTCATTGTTTATTTCACGTTTTACGTCAATTTTAATCTTTTTATGTTAATGCGATAAAAATGTGTAAAAAATATTTTTAAAAAGTTTAGTTTTTTTATTTAACATATTTGCTACAGCTAACTAATCGTAGATATAATTAGAATTTTAATCGTCAATTTAAAGGACAGATACTGTTAAAATACACCCACTAGTAAAAATATTTTTTCTGAAGGCAGATTTTAGCACAGTCGCAAGAGACGCAATCATTGATCAAATTGTACATCTTCATTATATTTTATAATAAAATTAATATCTGTGATATTATGCAGCGTTGCTATTTAAGGTTTACATTGGGGAAATGTTTTTACCGTTCGTTGTATATGTAATCAGGAAAGTACGAAAAAGTTGTATACATTGACGCGCACTGTTACTAGTTATATATTGACACTGTGGTGACGTAAACACAAGTCAACATCTTTAATATACAAAGAATTGAAGGCTTTCTCCATTAGTTCGAGCTTTTCATGGTCTTCCAGATATTCATGTGACCTCTTACCACTTAATCGAATAATATGAAGAAAAAGCTTGTTATCTTGTTTCTTGTTTTTCTTTTTTAATCTTATATTTCCTTTATTGAGCTAGTACTGTATTTATCGCGCCGTATTTTTGTTGTAAGAGTCGTTGATACTTACACAATGCATTATCTTACTCGTGGATTTTTTCACTATTAATTCTTCAATAAGGTCTTTCAGAGTTGCACGTATCGAAAATAGGATATTTATTTTTAACAAATATCGCTTGCATTTTCATCTTTTCACACTGTTATACGTATTTTTGGATAATACATCCTTTGCTATTAAGAATTGATTATATAGACATTAAAATGTCGTTTAATTTATAAATATTTTTGATACGATGAATGCCATTGATTTAATATCAGAAGAAGACAAATTCTTGACATACTTTTGTCGTGATGCAATTTTCATTTATAAAGGAGGAAATATCTTTAGTCTCTTAAAGTACTATGAACTTCTTTAAGCAGGAAAAGAAAAAAAAACTTTCGTAATAGTTTAATGCCTGCTAATTAATTTCTTTTTAATACGTATTACTTTATATTAAGAAACTGGATTAAAAGATTTCATTTAAAAATTGATTTATCGTAAGATAAATTAACAGAGAATTTTCATAAATTATTATATTTATAAGTTCTTGAATTACTTTTCTAACATTTTTTATGTAAAGGAAATAAATTTATAAAATGAGGTTTCGTGATTATAAATATTTAAGTGAAACTGTTTAAAAATGCATGTAAAACTTTTAGAGCATATATTTTAAGTGTAAAACTGAAATATCAGCAAAAGTTTTAAAAAACATTTTTTACCTCTAAAATATTACAAAGTTCGTCGTCATTTTGGAGTTATGTTTACGGGAGTTGATAAAGTTAAAAGTTATATGAACACAGTCGAAATTTTCATCATTTTAAAATTGAATACGAGCGCAGATTTTTCGGGAAATGTAGATTATTTTGGATTATACTAAAGTTGAAATTGAATGCAATTTTGTTAACCGAACGTGCGCGTTTGCTACAAAAATTTTATGAATATCCAGCTGAAGGCATCGTTAAATAAAGCTAAATGCGATATAAATTAAAGTGCATTAACAAGTCAATAATTTATGTATGTATTCTGTTGCAGTTTGATTACGTTTAGTTACGTAGTCAATTAAATTTTTAGATTTCAACTCATATATTTTCTGCTTTCATTGAGAATATTTAAATAGTCGATAAACATAACAGTAAAAATGTAACAGTATTACTTGCTACTTCTCATTATTTTATTTTCCACATAAAATTCAAAGTTCTAATCTATCATTAAAACCTATTCAAGAAAAATCCGAGCATAACAATACCCTATTTTCTACAATAACTCCATAGTCTTTTTCTGGCATAAAATAATCCAATACAATGAAAACTAATACCTCTGAAAATTCAACTATAGCAGTGCACGAAATCCCCTCTGAAATAAACATTCATCCAAACAAGCAACGACCGTCAAAAGCGAAATCAGCCGGGAATCAGCTCTACACTGTTCGTCCTCATCCTCACTAATCCGCGTGGTCCTTTTTTTCCATCCATGCGAATAAAAAGCCTCGCCAGTGCATAATAATAAGCGATACAGCAGCGTAAAGTCGCAAACACCCTTACACAAACGTACACACATGCAGGCATATAAACGACGACCAGGACGGATTATCTACTTACCTTTTCTACTTGCCTCACTAATTCAGTCGGTCGCAAGTTTATCGGCCTGCAAGCACGCGCCGCCTGCGACCGCGAGATACCGCAATTTTTTTCGCATTCGACGCCCTCGAGCTATTCTTCTTTCTTTTTTCGGATTCGCAGTTTCTCCGTCAGCTGGTTTGTTTGTCTTCTGGTATTCGGGCCAAGGATGCGCTGCGAATTATTTCACGCCACAGCGCGAATATCTTTCGGCTCTTTGTAATCGCTGACGTTCGGATTGTTGGGTAGCTGCGAGGCACGTCGGGGAGATTATTTGGGAGGTGCAAGGGTGAGAGGGATATTTTTAGGATGTGCGTGCTTGCGGGAGTTGGGGTTTTTTTTGGATGGGGGAGATGTAGGTGTTAGGCGATGGTCGAGACTATTGTTGATAGAATGTTTAGGATTAATGTAGTAATTGTAAAAGTGTAGGTCAATGTGATTTGAAGTTATATAGATTAGATTAACAAAACTGTCAAATATTGGTGAAATTTATTCTGTACATTCAGTAGGTGTAAATAATTAGTAAAAAAGCTGTAATTTTTAAAATACGTTTAATGAGAGTTGAAAATTGTATATACGAAAAGAATCATAAGCTTGTAAAAAAGTATTTATACTTTATTGAAAGAACCATATACAAATTGTACAAAATATTTTCAACGTTTAACCTCAATCTGCTCTCTGAAATTTTATGGGACGAATACCTTAGTAGTTTAGAGAGAGAATTTAATAGTTAAATCTAGTGCATTATCAAAGAACAATGCCCACGACCAATGGAAAAAATCCTTGGAAGTGCGACCTCTGAAACCTATACAGTTGTTTAGATTATAAAAAAAAACATGAATTTTAAGAAAAAATTTAACCCCCATAAATGGTGGGAAGGTACTGAAATAGGCCTTTGATTTTTCGAAGTCTGACTAGTCCGCAGCATTATCTACTGCAAACCAAATTAACGATAAAAATATACTTAACAACAAGGCTCTTCAATCTAATCAATTTTATTCAATCACTTATGACAAAATACAACTTTCTAAAAGAAAATGATTGCCCGTAAACCGTACAAAGGGGCCGATTTTCGTTAGCAGGACCACCCTCTATGTTTACAAAATTTTTAATAACAATCATTGCAATCGAGGCTCCCTGTTCTAATCAATTTTATTTGATTCGTTATGAAAAAATACAACTATCTAAAGAAAAATGATTGCTCGGAAATCGTGCAAAGGGGTCGAAACGGCCGATTTTCGTTAGCAGGACCACCCTCTATGTTTACAAAATTTTTAATAACAATCATTGCAATCGAGGCTCCCAGTCCTAATCAATTTTATTTGATTTGTTATGAAAAAATATAACTTTCTAAAGAAAAATGATTGCTCGGAAATCGTGCAAAGGGGTCGAAACGGCCGATTTTCGTTAGCAGGAACACCCTCTATGTTTACAAAATCTTAAAAAACAACCTTTGCAATCGAGGCCTAGAGGGTGTTCCTGCTAACGAAAGTCGGCCGTTTCGACTCCTTTGCACGGTTTCTGAGCATTAATTTTTTTATAAAGTTGTATTTTTGATAACAAATCGAATAAAATTGATTAGATTAAGGAGCCTTGTTGTTAAGTATATTTTTATCGTTAATTTGGTTTGTAGTAGATAATGCTGCGGACTAGTCAGACTTTGCAATAACAAAGGCCTATTTCAGCACCTTTCCACCACTTATGGAGGTCAATTTTTTTTTATAATCTAAACAATTGTATAGGTTTCAGAGGTTGTACTTTCAAGGATTTTTTTCCATTGGTCGTGGGCATTGTTCTTTAATAATTTCTGAAAATTTCACGTAGAAGCCTCACATAAGTTCTATTAATTACAAAACTAAATCATTAAATCTATCTCACAATTTTCTACGCACAACAAATCGTCACTCTCCACACAAGCTAACATAAACCCTCAGCTCATTAAATTCAGAGAGCAAGCAACCCGTCAAGCACACGAATGGCTTATCGGCTATGTCGCGTGTAGACAACCCACCCCCCGCCTTGGCTGATGCGTTGTGCTCGTCATGTGCCTACGATATTACACTCTGGCGAAACAATGCGCACAACCACACGCCTATGTACACCTGTATAAAGAAAAAAAAATATGTTCCTGCATCCGAAACAAAGCGCGATCCATGCGATGCCTGCCCCGCCCGAAACCCTACATGTCGCTGTGTCGCTTCTGTGTGCCCTAACCTCCTCTCGTTAACGTTCGCAGTTTCGAAAGGTTGCAGGGGAGCGCCGCACCGACGACTGGGACTTTCGCAGCAAGTCCCGCAGCGGCTCGCCGGATCGGGAGCAGCCGGCCCGAGAACGGGACAGAGGAGGAGGAGGAGGAGGGGGAGGAGGTGGAGGAGGCGAAAGGCAGCGCGGGAGCAGCCCCCAGCGCGTTAGCGGCAAGAATTCCGGCTTAGCGGGTGAGTGTATTTTTTTGGCGAGCTTTGTGCTTTGGTTTGGAGAGCTTGCACGATGGGAGCTTGTGGTTGGGCTTTTTCTGGTTATTTGTGTTTTATGTGAAAATGATGTTTTTCATTTTTTTTTGCATGTACTAAGTTCACTTTCGAGTCTTCACTTTGACTCAAAAAGTGAAATATGAGGTGACATAAAAATGCATAGTGAGCAAATAATAGTACCCAAAATATACCATTTAATTGGTGGAATAAAGTATGGTGCATTTTCATTTGTAGTCTTATATTCATATCAATTTTAAGGTTTATTTTCTAGCAATAAACCAATTCAATAAATACCTACACGAAAAATTCAATTTTTGAGGTATTACTCGGGTCTGCATCTGCATTTTTTATAATTACATAAAATTTTGTGTTGATAGAAGCTGCCAATAAGCACGTATACGTATGATGTTTATGTTTACGTTAAACTTCGTCAAGTTTAACGGTAGACAGGTTTACACGTGTTTACCGTACATATTAAATGAAATACGATGATCTGAGATATCTATGAATTGTACAATAATATCGAATTCAAAGTCTAGGTGCATATCTACTGCACATAGATGCGAAGTATATCAAATTTAAGATTTACGTTTAATCAAAATCACTAAAAGGAATTATAAATCGTCAAAATTCAATGGTGATGTTTTTTTATTCATAAATAAAACCATTTATAATATTAATGCATTAAATAAAATTGAAATATATTTTAAATGAATAAAAAATGTTTCCTCAAAGAGATATCGATATTTTGTCATGCCAGATTTTCTCTACTTTCATCCCTTATTTATACGGGTATTTTGTACGTCGACTAAACCAATACGAATCGAGACATTATATCGAGACCGTTTGACATTTAATTCCATTGAATGTTTGAACTTTGAACAGCCCTCGTGAAAATCCACAGATTTGTGCCTAGAGCCGCTATGGAACCGAAAGTATCAGATTTTTTGGTTTCCGCTTTGATATCGTATTTTTTATCACGGATTTTTTTTTGTATCAGTTATTTTATAGGAAAACATGATATTCATTGGATTTCATGTATTATAACCATATCAATACAGATAAATTGACGAAAAAAGTTTTAGTGTGGTTTTGCACCCACGTTATTCATATCAATGAAATAGTTATTATACTGTACATATGTTATTTATATGTTATTCTTTTACTAAAAAAATTGATAGATGTTCGTGTCTTTGTTTTACAACTCAATATTCTGAGATAACATCATATGGTTTGTAATCTATATTATTGATAATGGAATTGGCGTGTTTCGCCAATCGATTAGTAATTAATAGTATACGATATGAAAGGGAACCTTCATTTATCAAGATGAAGATTTCATCTTATAGAGCTTTATTTCTGGAATTGCACTGAAACAACTTATGTAAAAATAAAATTATTTTCGGAAAATATGTTCTTAATAAAAAAAAGTTATAAATTTTTAGTCATTAATTACAGATTCTAGATTAACCTTTTACTAATGATAGTTTCACATGCATTTTAATATTTTTTTAATCAATAAATGCAAATTTTTGTATTTTCTACCAATCTTACTTAAAAAAACAAATTGTAAAATTCAATTGATATAATAATAATTTTAACTAAGGAAAACAGCGTTACACACAGCATGTGTAATTAATTTTCACTCATTCAAATATAAATAAATGATAAGTATTTAAATTTGAACAGATTTTCATCTCTGTAGTTATAGTAGAAACTAATCTAATTACTAATTTTTGTTCAAACGAAACATATAAATTAATATGTACATAATTAGAAATCGAGGTTTGCTTAACACCTGTATTTCCCTCTTTGCCGAACGAAACGTTATAACATGTATTTATCACACGCATTTCGAATACCGGATTTTTCATCTCAGTAATGTATTGCCTCGCTCTATTTATTCGTTGAACATCGCATGTAAAACAGCCGTTTTAATTTCCCGCTTGAAAATTCTCCTCTCTCTCTCATTCTATTCCTTTTTTTTACCTCGCCTACCATCGGCTTTTTATCGCGCGATCGAACGACCGAAGCCCCGGCAGATCCGCTTTAATAAAGAAAATTCGTCCTCTCTCTCTTTCTCTCTCTCTCTCACTCTCACTTCGCATCAGCGCGCCAATTGAAATCGCCTGGGCGATTGAAAAATATACTCGAAATCGCACGGGGCGGCGATTCTCGCAGAACGTGATTTCTCTTGTTCCGTTTATTAACTCGCGTGTACCAGTGCGCCGCCTTCGCAGTTTGCCGGAAAAATACGGCGATTCACGAAGCCGCGTTATGCTGCTCTTCTTTGCGCGCCTATTCAGTTTTTTTTTCTTTCGCTCCCCGAGAACAAGTGGCTATTACAGTTTTAACCGGCAAAATAAAAGTTTGAAGCTGGGAGCGGCGTTTTCTGTAATTTGTGGAAATGGAATTTTTTCGTAATAATGTAATTGGATTCTGATGAATGAGCTCGTTTAGGGATTAAAGGGGTCAAGTTAAATTTAAGTTTGTTAATTCTAAAGTACGAATATAATTATTAGGGGCATGTTTAGTTAGAAAAGAGTTGGATTAAATGAAAATTTTAAAGTTTAAATTTACTTATTCTATTGGATTTCCATATTGTATTTCTCACTGGATTTAATACTCTTAAAACTTTGCCATTTAAAAGTTGCGAGATATAAATAAAGTAGTATTAATATTTCAAATTTTAAAACTGTTGAAAGCTTTCGGCGTTTGAAATATATTTTCCAAATTCATAAATAAATGTGTAAATACATTTTTCATAAGCAAATTTATTTTTTATTTTCACTAATTCGTACAGTTTTCATACGGCAATTTTTATAATTATTTATCGCATTGAAATACAATTTTTATGGATAGTGAAAAAGTTTTTTGTAAAAGAACGCTATTAAAATTTTTTTTTTTTTCAAAATGAAGTAAAAATAATTTGATAACATATGCCAATTTAAGTAGAAAGTATCTAATAATGGTCTGATAAAATATATGCTTTTTTAAATAATATTATTTTTACGCACTAATTCACACATTGTCGAATTTGCGTTATAATTGAGAGAAGCCCCTCTGATTAATAAATTCAATCTTTTAATTGAAACGCGATGGATGCAGGCGTTCATGCATGCTGAATTCATCCATTATATGACTTTTTATTGTTTTTAATTCGCTTCCATTTTAATTAATTCTAATGAAAACTGGATTGATTTATGCATTCACGTTGAGTTCGAAGCTCTAAAATCCACAATTTCGGTCGATGTAAAACATAATAACTAATTTATTATTAATTAATATATCTAATCCTTTAATACGGTCGTATTCATTTAAATTGCCCAGAATTATATCGCTTCAACAGAAAGATTACCGATAAATCCTACGCTCGTATGCATGTAAATTTTACCATAATATTATCTTTAAAATATTAATTTTTTTCTAACAAAAAAAATATCTCTTACGTAAATCACAACGAAAATCATGTAAAAAATCACGTAAAATCCATTAATTATAGAACATCGAACAGTAAAAAAAATTTTGCATTATCCATTCCAAATCTTCAAGGCTATCAACTTCCCTAAAATTGTAAAAAAAACTTCATCACCTACTAAAACTATAATAATGTATTTCTAGTGAATTTATGCACTCATAGCTCGATTAAATCCATTCCGAAACTTCGCAATCCACTACAAAACATTAACAATCCACTTTTTCCTCTTTTACCACCTCATCAGACCAAGACAACGGCGGCGACATGGACGACGAAGAGGAGCGCAGGCACCGCTCCCGCCGAGGCGGCGGCACCGTGCGTCGCAAGTCCCGGGTGACGCGCCAGCACTCGTACGACGACGAGATCAAGACCGCTGCGATTGCGGCCTCGGCTGGAGGCGGCCACTCCGGTCACGCGGCGGCCGACGTGGGCCTCGGGCTGCCCGTGCATTTGTCCAGGCGCGCGTCCGCCTACGACGTCTACTCGACGGGTGGCGCAGGTGGCGGATTGGCGGCCATCGTCGCGCCCCAGCATCGAGCTTCGATATCTGCTCAGGGTGAGTTTAGTTTGAAGAGTGAATTGAGGTTACAGTTTTGATACGGTTTTTTTTATTAAATTTTGAAAATTAGATAGTACGAGTTTGGATATCTGAAAGTTCCTCAATAATTTTGAAAAACTACTGTTATTGATGGACTGCTGTCGATAGTATCCAGTAATATTATTTGTAACTGACAACTGAAATTTTTCAAATTCTCAAAGTGTTTCAATTTTTCAAATGGCTGAGAAATTTAATCTGTTGATTGCAAACAGTTTTAAATAAGGTTTCATTGAATCGGCATTTAGATTATTTAAATTAAAGCATCCATCTACAATTGGAGTGAGGTTCGTTTGAAAAGTTTGAGCAAAGTTACGAAAGGTATATGATTCGAGTGTTATCTGGATCGTTAAACTTTTGATTGTTACAAACATGAAACTGGTAATTCCGATTATGAAAGCGCGGTGTACGCAGTTC
>JAPYZA010001623.1:0-33997 GCA_030522685.1 Eupelmus azureus
GTTCAATCGCCAATAAAATCAGCACATCCCGCTGTCAAACCTTCTTCCGAATCTCTCTATCTCAAAACCATCTCCTACTCTCGCTGCACGGTCTCCTAGACAAAACCTCCACAGGACCCCAATCCAACTGCGCGTAGCTCTCGGAATCAGTTTTTCCCAGGCCGATCGATTTTAACCTCGAAATCCCGTAAGCCATTGTAACCTCATCTCGAGATCGTCGCCGCCGTCGTCTTCGGCGCCAATCCAAACCGATTTCCCTCTCTCTCTCTCTTCTCTTTCTCTCTCTCACTGGTTCGCATCTTTTCCCCAGGCATCCCAACGTCTCTCCGTATTTTATCCCCGTCGATGCGCGTGTAACTCGAGAGTCGGCGGTATATAGACGGTAATTCTAGTAATAGCGAGCCGTTGCCGCCGCGGCGGTGTATAGTTTCAATCGCGCCTGCTGCTGCCTGACTTTGCCCGAGTTCAAACGCAGCGGGACCACGAGGATGCTGCTGGTTACTCGGATGTATACAGAATGTGAGGGACGATGGAAAAATCGCGATGACGGACGAGCAGACCGAGAGAGAGAGAGGCAGAGCGCTATAATAGTCGGATTATATTGGCTGCCCGCGCGCGCGAGCGCCGGACTCTGTGGCCTTTTGTTTCATGTCGATGATTACATCGTTGATTAATCCGTTTCGTATCTTTTCCTTTGTTTATTGTGCGATCGAACCGGGGATTCTTGTAAAGACTCGAGCGATTTGTCAGCGGAATTTATTTAATGCGATTCATTGAGCCCTGCGTTGCTGCGTACTTTGATATTATGAAAATTTTTAAGTTATTATTATTGTTAGTTTAGTTTATATTATTCTTTCAATTTTGTTTTTATTCATGAGCGTTTTTTTTTCTTTTTGCAGGTGAGTACTTTAAAATATTTTGAACGGATTATGCATGTCAGAGCTCAGGTAATGTGGAAATTCACATTTCTTTTAAACGTTATATTGCTCTTGAACTGAAAGATAAATTGCGAAGAATAATTGAAAATTAACGCGAACAGTCGAAAAGGTTATAGATTAATTTATAGCATTTATAGCGCCAGTGTTAAGTATGATTTAGAGCCGTGATCTCACACTTGAGTAAGTTCAAATCCACTGCAAATCCGCGATAAATTTGCGTTCAGGCATTGTAGTATCATATTAGATCGAGCAATGATTCACGTTCTGCGATTATAGATTCAACCATTTTCTAGCATATATCTTGCATAGATCAATGTCATTAATTAAATTTATAAACGAGCCTCAGAACGCATTAACATCGTCTAAGCTCCTACAAATTCCACTAGCCTCCAAACATTCTCGATACGTCAGCTCGAATCTCCCCGTCTTAGATCCAGCGCACACACAAGCCCTTCAATCTAATCGAGAACAATTCAATCGTCCACATAAATCCCACCTTTCGCACGTATAAACGCAGTGCCGGTCGGCTCATATCCTCCTCCGGCTTGCGAAGCATCGCCTTACAAGCCAATTTCTCTCTATCTCTCCCGCGGAGCTTGCGAGAGCGGGCGTAATACGTCGCAGATAAAAGGGATCCTCGACGCTCTCGCTCCGCAGAAAAGAAGCAACGAGGAAAACGCACGAGAGCGCAGATGGACGGACGGATAGAGCGAAGAAGCAGAGCAAGTAGAGAAAGAGAGAGAGAGGGAGAGGTCACATAGCCAGACAGTGAGAGAGCGCGCGCGCGGCTATTTTCAGGCCGGCGCGCGCGTTGCGTGCCCAACCTCAACCTTCCTTAAACGCGATCGTCTCGGACGATTCTCCCTCTCTCCTTCTTACATAGAGCAGAGCGGCTGGTGCGCGATTTATCCGCGCCTAAGATCGCTCTGGGAGAGCGTTCTTTCATTGCTCCCAAGCGCTGGGATGAACGTTGCGTGCGTAAGAGAGACACATCAGCTGCTGGGACGATGCTCCTCATGAGAAAACGCCGTTGATTGATGTACTCGCTGCTGCTGCCGCCGCGCGACGAGTCTAATTATTCCTACGCATTGACGACGGTTGCAGCGAGCTTGTTTTCTTATTCGCGAGGGTTTCTTTTTAGTTCTCTTGCGGGACCGGATCGCTGGGCTGCGCGACGAGAAAAATTGCGAGATGGTGGTTTTAATGGCTGTTTTTTCCAAGGGGGTATTTGAAGCGACGAGTGTTTATAAATGCAGATGAACGTTCTCGTAGGATTAAAATAGACGCAAGAAGATTGGACGTTTTGCTACCGAGATTATTCGAAAATTACTGTTCGACTGCCGATCCAAATTTAAGTTTTCGACAATGTTTCCAAACTAAAATTATCAATTTCTTTATTTCTCGTTACCCTCTTATTACCGTCTACCTTGCGCAAAAGTTCGTGACTGCGCACAACCACCATTGAAAGAGACGACAGGCGGCCGACTATTATCGCGAGCCAAGTTTTTCTCTCCCCCGCTCGTACGCGTGCAAATTGAATAGTAGCGACGCCCAGCCGGCGTCTATACACGCCCACGTATTAAGCCATTAGCTTTCTCTTTCTCTCTCTCTCTTTCGCGTCAATCCGATAAACTTTCCTTTCCACCCCCACGGCCCTAATATTCTCGACCCCTTCTTATCAGCAGTTCTCCTCCCCCCTCCGCCCTCCCATTCTTTTATACGCGCGGTGCATATGTCGAGACGCCGCTCGCTTTCATTCGTATTCAGCGCCATTACCTTTACACTTGGCCCGCGCTGTTACGAAGACAAAGGACAATAACTGTGAGGCTGCAAGCACACGTATTAACGTCTGTTTGACAAAGGTGCTGAGGTACGGTCGATAAGAGTATATTGATTCGTTTGCAGAAAATTTATTAATTTTATTGAGTTGTTTGCTCTCTTTGTATTATAATAGCGAGAGGTGTTTCTTTGGCGGTAAAAGTCATTTGAATAGTGCTGGTAATATTTAACTCTAAAAATATTCGGACAAAGTAAATATTCAGCTGACCCACACAACAAATTCCTATGCACCACTGCCACTTACGTTTATCGTTTTGCTAAAACGATCGACCTCTAACATTAGTAGTAACCATTTTTTCCACCATTTAACGAGCGCGCAACAGTACTAATTTTCCGCATCTCATTCTCATTGTCCTCTATCTAGACACACCAGACCCTTGGTCACTTCAACACGCTCCTTTTGCACCAGAGCCCGCTAGTGCATTTCTCGACATTTCACGGACCTGAACTAAGCGCCTGTTATCACGAAGGAACGCTTCTCTCTCTCACTCTCTCGTTTTTATCGCCACGCGCTGCATTCCAGCTAAGTAATGACGCGCAGACATGCGTCCTCGCGCTTACGAACATATATACACACACACACACTGGAGGAGGGCCGTTGTGAAAGATCGGAAGGAAGGAAAAGGAATTTCTCAGAGGGAGAGGGAAGGTCTTTAGGCAGAAGATTGATTTTACGAGGCGTGGAGAAGCAAGAGGCATTTTTTTCGCGCTCACGTTTTACGGCCCGACTGCGAGCGGTTAATGAGTTTTCTCGCGGAGTCTGAGGGATGTACCGACGGGCCTCTCATCGATATCCTAATTTACCGACCTTGAGCGTTTAATTTTACTTAAATACAGGGACCCAGCCGTTACAAAGTCTGTGCTAAAGATAAAACTGTGTACTTTTTACTAACGAAACAAAATGAATCATCTCATTGTAAACAGCTAGATAAAGAGCGGGAAAACTCGGTTAGACGAGAGTGGACTTCCTGCGCGGCGGCGCGAATTCCGGCCGGAGTCGCTCATTCAATTAGAAAATTGCTTCGCGGAAGCATAAAAACAAATTGAACCGGCATTAGCCTCGGCGATGTGTACAAATGTTTGCATAACCGCGTGCGCAACGTTCTCTCACTATTTCTCCCTCGCCAGTTCGCCGGCTAGATCCTCTCTGTCGTCCCAGCTGGAACTGGATAACCGGCCGTGCATCCTCGCAGTCGCCCGTCGTGCATTTTATAGTCTCGCGTGTGCTTGCGCGATAAATATTTATCGTGTAAACAGCACTTTTTAGATTTAATGCTGGCCTTGAACTCGCACGCGGCTGCTTTAGCTCGCCGGATGGAGTTAACGGATAGTCGGATATACGGGTTTTTGATTTTTTGAATGTGAAGCTGGTGTTGATTTTTTTGGTGACTTGATTTTGGAAAAAATAAAATAACATTTCGCGAAAAGGTAATATAACCCGTTTTTACTATCTGTTTTGTTGTAATTTACTGTTTTAAATTAATAATGTTTCCATCAAATTCGAAACGATGCTTTCATCAATAGATTTAACCTCTATTTTTGGTTTTGAACTATTTTTAAATTCACACCATATTTCAAAACACGACGTTTTCAAAAATACATCCTTTACCAAAAATCGCCCCATATTTCATCGTTCTTTCAAAGAAATCCCAGCCGTGATATAAAACATTCGTGATACATATCCAAGACTATTTCCAAAAAAAGGGACAATCCCATCCGCTGAATTGACTATCGATCATCTACCGCAAAAAATCCATCACATGTTCGGCGCGAAAATCAAAAATCGAGCACTCCAAAAGTATAATAAAATCTCTCTTCTATATATATCCAGATGCACGAAAGTGAGAAAGAGAGAGAGAGAGAGAGAGAGAGAGACGACCGCGTGTAGCTATGTTCGCGTGCACCGCTCGTCGTCTGGAGGAGCCGCATCTTTCCTCTTGCGCGCGATTCTAGGGGGCTCTAAATCACGCGTGCCGTGTGATTTAGAGCGACACCTCCGCGCGCTCGGGATATTCTCTTTCTCTTCGCCGATATATCGAGCGACCTTTCTTCTCTCGGCTTGAGGAGGAAGAGGGGGGGGGGGGAGTTTTTCCTCAGCGGGGAAGCGGGTGAATGAATCTTTTAGTGGGATTTTAATGGGATTGTGCGATGGCTCTGAATGAAGGATGAGGGGTTTTCATTTTTCGTTCGGGTTTACACGACGCGAACTTTTTTTTCTTTTTGTTTTATAGACTTGTTACTGGGCTAGGTAGGAAGTGAGTCATGTCGAAGCAAATTCGCAGTTAATTCTGAGTTTATATATGAGTTTATTTCACGTATTATTGTCGTTTTAATCACCTTTTATGAAATGTTATTTATAAGAAACTAAAATAAGTAAAGTGATAGTATAAAAATAATTTCATATTTAAAATTTAGATTCATATACTTTTTAAAATTGGGCATAGTATTAATTGTCATTCGACTGATACTCTAAGATATTTTTCTTAATCTGAATGTCTTAAAATTTTATGTCTATTCTAAAATAAATTTTAATTTGAATACTTTAACTCATGCAGAATGCTTATTATTAGAAGTAGTAAATTTAAATGGGAACATTGCATCATTTAAATAATAAATAAATTTGATCGTTGTTAAATTAAAATAAATGTATAAATACTATATAATCGTCATCATGAAAGTAAAATTCCAAATGCCATAAAAGTCGATGATAAAATTTTTTTTATTTTATTAACAGAATTCATGTAAAATATGTATAATCTTGTAAAAAAGGCGATAAAATAATATTGCCCATAATAAATTACAGAATACCAAGCTTCTATCCAAAGTGCAATGAACAAAAGTGCCTGCACAAATGAACTCATTTTAGCGCATTATAAACAGCCAATAACAAAATAACAAGAAATCAATACCGTCTCCATTCTCCGCCTATCCATCCACCGTTAAATCAACAAACAGATATGATATATTGGCATCCTCAAAGCTTAATTAAAGTAGTTATCCGCCGAAAAAAATGTATACTCACCACCATCGCCCACCTATATCACTCTGGCTCAACTTTTAATCGCTCGTAAAAAAAGTCCAATAACCGTTAATTACGCCAAAAATAGGCTCACGTAATCGTTTATTAATCGAGAAGCAGCACCGCGGCGGAGCTCATTTTTGGCAGCTGGAATTGCCCAGCCCCGAGTCATCCAGACACTTTGAGCGCTCGCTCGTATATGCGTCGCCGAGGGGTGACGATGCGAAAAACTTTTTTACGCTCGAACAAAGCGTATTTATGGTGACGGGATTGCCGCTCGGCAGTGCGCTTGAGTTTCAGCCGCTTGTTTTTTTCTTTTTTTTTCGTCCCATTGGATCGTACTGCGCGATGCGTTCGGGATAAAGTGAGAGACGGAAAAATGGAGTTTTAAGAGGAAGTTGGGATTGCGGGGAAAAAGATTATTCGCTTCGATATTTTATTTCAGCCGCAAAAGCAATAAAAATATTTTCTTATCAATTGCTTTATTGAATGTTTGAAAATCTCTAGCTTCTTCCTTCACCAAAACAGCGCGTCGTCGCCATCTTCCACATTCACTTTCCCCCATACAGCTTGAAAATTCGTTAAAACACCCATTCTAATCCAGCAAACAAATCGCAAATTGAGCAATCCCCATAAATCTTATCCAGCGACCCTTACCACACAGCAAACACTCGCGACAAACCAGCGCGCTGAGAAATCGCAAAAATGCGAATAAAATCTCCATCGAGAATCGAATTAGGCGGAGAGAAAAAGGAAAGGGCTCTTTAATCCAGTGCGCTGCACGCACGGAGAACAGACTCGAGTATACCACCGCGAACTATGCGCGAGAAAGAAGCGAGGCAATCCATCAGCTGGCCGCGGTCGCCGCTGTGCAGCCGCTGGGAAAACCTCAAACGATTTTGACGAGCGCCGCCGCTAAAAACCAATAGATAAATCTTGGCGCGCAAGCACCGGAGACAATCCGCGAAGTGACGCGCTTCTGTGCGGCTATTGCGAGGCGAGCACGCGAGTAAAAGCCGGGATTTTTAAATAGTTAAAAAATAAAATATAGGATTTTTTGTGGGTAACAGAGAATTTATAAACTAGTGAATTAAAATACTGTATTTACGAAAAGGTTCTACATTGCTCAAAAAATGTACATATAATAACGTTACGGTATTAAACATAAAATGTCCATCCAGCCTATCATTTCCACAATATTTCGACAAATCACAAATACAACATCCGCCCCTCTAAACAAACACCAAAAAAAGCAACCGACAAAGAAACGTTTATCCAGCGCGCTAAAACAAACCGCGCCATTCAACATACCCCGGCGATAAAACCTCTCTGGCCGCCTACCATTTTCCAAGCGAGCAGCCGATCGGCAGAAGTCGCCTAAGTAAACTACGAGAAGCTCGATCCCAGCGGAGCGTGCAGCCACATAGGTACTACATAACGGCGCGGCCAGCCGCCGAGTGATTTGTCGCGCGGCGCAATAAACAATTTAGCGCGGCTCGCTTCGCCTTTATCGAGTGGAGCGGCGCGCGAGCGAGCGAATAAATGTCGCGCGCGGCGGCTGGGGCTGGAGTCGGGGGCCGGCTTATCTGCGCGCTGCCGCCGAGAGAGCACTTTAAGCGAAACTCGCTTTTGATCGGCTCTTTAAATTTTATCGGGCCGCGAGTGTACGTACGAGCTCGAGATTCGCGCGTCTTTTTTTAATTTGGATGTTCTTTTGGCGGGGAGAAGATAGGGCGGATGGAGGTGATGCTGATTAAAGGTGGTTTTGTGGGTTTTTTCGAGGGTGAGGCTCGTTGCTGGATTGGATTATGTGGGAATTATTTATGCGGCTACTTGAGATAGGAGCGTCTATGACGGAAGGGCAATTCGAGAGGTAGCGGCGAGGGTAATGAGAAATAAATTAGGCTTAATCGGTTTAATGTGACGGTCTTTTCAGGTGCTTTATTTGCGCAGGAGGGTAATTGTAAATCTCGTTTATCGAAGGGGTGAAAATGAATTTATAGAGCGTCTAGTATATAAGGATGTGCGATTATTTTGGAAGTAAAATAATTGACGATTAAATTAAAGAAAAAAAAGAAACGTATTTACAAATCCACTCTATATTTCACGTCTAAAATCATCAATACAAATGTTAATATACACCAACACCAACGCCATAAACGCTCCTCTAACTTATTAAAAACAATTAACCGCGCGACTAGCACACCAGTCCAGGAACGCCATCCCAACAGAATTTCTTAAAAGCATTCAAATGAAAAATACCTCCTCGGCGGGTTTAAATTTCGCGTTTATTCAAGAGTGCCGCTCTCGCGCGCAACTCCTCGCCGTCTACGCTCTCTGCTCGTGAATTACGCATGCATGAGATATGCAAACATCCCCGTCGCGCGAGTGCGCGCGTCTTTCGATGGACATCCTGCTCTCTCTCTCTACCCTCCCTCTCTCTTTCTCTCTTACCCACATAACTCGCGCAAGAGCGAAACTCACCAGGCGCTGCATTACGCATCGTCATCGTCCAAAGCCGAGGCACAAGTCGGGAGGGTATATATGACAATGAGCCGCTGTCTATGTACACGTAGTTAGAAAGCTCGATTTCGCCGCGCGCCGTTGATTTAGATTGCGGAGACGAGAGAGAGCTGGCTCGTTGGGTTCGAAGCGACGGAGAAATGTAAGCGTGCTGGTGTTAGACGAGAGGCGGATTGAAGACTTTATTAAATGTGCATGAGCAAGAGGCTGCGGATTCATTTAAACTGCCCGCCCGCCGCCGGTTAATTAAACAATATTCCGCCGGCGCTCTGTTTATACGTTCGCGCGGGACCGAGAGGGAAGGAGCCGGCAATCGGATCAGCTAGTCGCGGAAAAACTTTCTCACGTTCGTATAAATTCAGCGCATTACAGAGCGCGTAGCGCGGAAAGGAGAGCGCCGAGAAGCATCGCTCGCCGCAAACGATCTCGCGAAAATAACGATCGACCGTATCGAAAATAGATCGGCGATATTTTTAGCCGCGCACCGTAAAAGCCAGAGCGCGCGCGCGGAGAGATAAGGGGCTGAGAGAGTATATAAGCGCGCATCATGTAGCAAGCGAAACAAAGATGCCGGAGCCCGCTAGCCGCTTTAGATTTACAGCGCAATTGGCTTGCTGCTCGCACACACACACGTACACATATACATTCACCGACGGAGGGAGAGAGAGACCACCTACCGAGGGAGACACAGTATCGGGCAATCGTAGTCCCGATTTCTTTGTTAGCGCGTTCCGGGCCTCTATATGGTTTTCTCTCGCTCTTTGATTGAGTGCGCGCGAGCTAGAGCCGCGTGTATTTAATAGTTGCGCGCGCTCGCGCCTTCCGATATTTACAATCTACCTGTTGCCGTGGAGTTTGGCCCGCGCGAGCGTCTTTGTTTCTCTCGCTCTCGAGTGGCCGCGCGCGCGTGTTTGGTCCTTTTTTCGTGCGTGCCCGTCGGTTTTGTTGCTCCCGCAGGAAGGTGGGGCACGATCCGAGGGCCCGATTCTGTCTTTTGAAAGAGCCCGAGAAAGCCGCTGATGTAGCTTTGTAGACTGTGGCTTTGGCTCGCTTGGTCTGAGGTTTTTGATTGCTGCGAGGGGAAGGCAGTGACTGAGGGAGAGAAAGAGTAGCTCTCCGGCAACAATAGAGCGCTAAATCAAGCTCTCGTGCGCAGCTAAAAATGCAAATCTACCTCCGGCAGGTGCAACTGTTGGTAGCTACTTTTATAATCGGCCGAGTCAATATTGCCCTGGAAGCCTTTTGTTACGAGTCTATGCTGCTATATACGTGTAGTTTTCTTACATCTTTTTTATAGCCAGTTGTAATAATAATGTTTAGTTATACAGTATAAATTCTGACGATTACACGCTACGTTGAATTTCTCGATAGCCAATAATTTAGCAACATCTCTTAATACCCGAAGAACTTAATTTATATACTTCGAATAATTGCGAATTGCCGCGCGCGGCAAACAATTCATAATTACCCAGTCGTTGCAACGGAAAAAATTCCGCTCATTTAAAATTCACCAGCACGCAACGTTCGAAAAAAATAAAAAATTTCAAGCTACTTCCCCGGCGAAACATCCGACTTACGAAATTCGGCGGGAAGCCAGGCCCTTGCCTCAATCGTGTTCAAAAAAGCCCGCGTGCGCTCTTAAGCGCGCCACAGCGACGCCAAGGAACCGGTTGTCTGTTCGCTCGCGCCCGGGCCGCGTAGTTCGGCGAATTCGGATAACGAGGACTGCAGAGAAAGAGAGAGAGAGAGAGAAAACTGGTTTTCGGCTGGCGCGCGAATCCGGTGGGCCGTTGTGTGGTATATAGTACGAAAGAGAAAGAGAGAGAGAGCCAGGAGGAGAGAAGGTATAGATATCGCCTCCCGGCGCGTGTGCTGATTCGGCTCTCTCTGTGCGCTTTTCTTTGTTCGCGCGAGGTTCGCTCCTCGTGTGTTTCGGTTGGCTCTTCTTTTATTTCTTCGAGCCTTTGGCTTCGTCTGGATGAGAGGCGGAGGATGAGGTGGGACGTAAGCGCGCGTCCTATTAACATTTTTTGGGTGAAGGTACTGTTTTGGTTGTAGATTGTGGAATATATTGTACGCTCTAAACTCAAAACTGTGAAATCAGTAAAAAGATTAAAACGTACATTTTAATCTTTATAACAATTACCTGCATTATAAGTATAAGTAAATATTTGTTCGTAATATTTAAACGACAAAATAATTTTTAAGTATTAATGTTCTTATACTATTATTAAAATATTGCTAAATATTGACGCAAAATTTTTACAATATTGACTGAATATTAGCACGATATTAACACAATATTGACAGAATACTAACATGGTATTAACACAATATTGACGGAATATTAACACGATATTAACACAATATTGTAAGAATTTTACTAGAATTCTGCTACAATATTATTACAATATTAACACGATATTGACTTAATATCGTTACAATATTGCTACAATATTAATACAGAATTAACATAATATTATTACAATATAGACGCAAAATTTTTACAATATTAACACGATATTAACACAATATTGACAGAATATTGATAGAATACTAACACGGTATTAACACAATATTGATAGAATATTAACATGATATTGACAGAATACTAACACGGTATTAACACAATATTGACGGAATATTAACACGATATTAACACAATTTTGCAAGAATTTTATTAGAATTCTGCTACAATATTATTACAATATTAACACTATATTGACTCAATACCGTTACAATATTGATAGAATATTAACACGATATTAACACAATATTGACGGAATATTAACACAATATTGCAAGAATTTTATTAGAATTCTGCTACAATATTATTACAATATTGACACAGAATTAACACACTATTATTACAATATTGACACAGATTTAACACAATATTTTTACAATATTGCCGCGATATTATTAAGATATTGTTGCAATACTTGTATGGGAATAATATGTATAATCCAATATTTCAAGAATGTTTGATTCCATATGTTAAAAATTTAGATGATTCGAAAGGTTCTTCCGTAATTAGATGATCATAGACACTACGATACCGCCGTTCATCAACTGTTCGCCATCGAATGTAAGCAAATAAATTTTCCGCTCCCAACTCCTCCACTAATCTCTTACTTCTCCAAAATTCGCAACCCAAAAAAGTACCTCCAAACCTACCAAGAACAACAGCCCCCTCCCATCTCCCAGTCCAATTTCCTCTTCCCCACCATCCCAGATCCCTCGAGCAATTAAAGCCATCATGGGGTCCGAAAGCTGCAAAAGACCGGCAGCTACTCTTCAGCCAGCGCGACTCGCTGCTGATCGCGTCGCGGAAAGAAAGGAAAAAGAGAGCACGCGAAACGTATACCGCACGCGATACCGTTGCGCGCTTGCATCCACCGCCGCCGCCGACGTCGGCGTGGCTGGCAAGCCTCTTTTTTGCGCGTGGCCTTGAACTCGAGCGACGCGGCGCGAGGCCTCCTGTATTATACGCGCCGGCTACGCCTTCGGCTCGACGAACCTGCGTAATTGACGCACGGGACGAGAGAGAGTTTCAGGAACGGCCGGTCGAGAATTTTGCAAGAGTAAGAGGAGAGGCTGATGGTAGCGAGGGGTTTCGTATGGTTAGACGAAGGAAATTTTTTAGTTAAGAATTTTGTTAATGTTTTTTTTTGTACTGTGGAAACGACTTAGAAAACTTCTTTATTAATATAAAAATATTTTTTAAACTTTACTCTAATCGAACTAAAAAATCTCAAAAATCGCGACGCTTGCTTGATTAAATTTCCAAAATTTTAAATTCAACCAAGAATCAACGCATTTCATCTTAAACGAAAAATTCTCTTACCCTTTCTCAACCTCAACCAAGCTAATCACAGTGAGTCCAATGCGAGATCTCGCCCAGCCACTATAGAAGCAAAAGAAAATGAGGCGAAAGTCAAGTTACCGTAATCCGAGCAAAGAGGCCATTTCACGCCCGGCGGAAAACAAAATGTACAGTCGGAAAAAATAAAGCCAGACACTATACAGCCGAACTGAAGTCAAAGCGCGCCACCCTCTAATTGCGCTTACCTTTTCAATTAAGGAATCCCGGGCTCTATCCCAGGAACGAAGCGGCGCGCGTACATCCGCACGGCGCGCGCCGAAGAGTGAATTAGGGCTGCTGCCGGAGATAGCGCGCGAGGGAGCTTTTTGCACTCTCATCGCCGCTTGCGGTGCGAGCAATTCGTTTTGGCCCGACGATTTCCGTGGCTGCACCACCCCGCGCGAAAGTAAGAGCGGAGCGGCTCGAGAGATTTTTGAATGGGCCAATTTGTCGCGATGTTTCAAAGCGGATTTTCGAGGTTTAAAGGGAAATAATGTGTATACGGAAGGCTATTTGTCCGAGTTAATGCGGCACTGAATATGCAGCGGCTCTTGAGTTTTAATGGGATTAAATTAATTGCGCGCGAAGTGAGCGCAAAAATAGAAGAGCCGAGCTCAAGCTCGAATCTACATATCGCCCATCAAAGTATTCGCTCCAATTAATTAGCCAAAAGCAAAAGAACGCCCGCACGTCTGCAGGGCCTAAAATCAACCAAGCCTGGCCCTACTTTCGTCTCCCGCCTAACCGAGTGTCCGATTATTCAAAATCGCGCGCTCGCATCAAGGGAAAAACCGCTCAAGTCCGTCGCGTGACACTCGGGCGAAGCTCCTCGCGAAACAGCTGTTTGATAAGAGCCGGTGCGAGTAACGGACTGCCGGATAAAGAGCTGGGCTTGGAGCAAAACGCGCCGCAAAGTGGGTAATAATGGCTGCGCGCTGCAAGTCCGAGCGCTGAATTTACCGAGGCGAGCCGAGCCCGATAGCGATCGCGGCCATTAGCACGCCGATTTCTCTCGCCCGCCGCGATGTTCCGGAAAACTTGCGTTTTGTTGGCCTGATGTTTCTCTTTGTATTTCTGCTCTGCTTTGGGTTAGTCTTACTGATTGATTGATTAGATTGCCGATGGTTGTTCTTTTTTGATGGTTTAAGTTTCTATTTCCTCTGTGATGTTTTTCAATTTTGAAATGTATCGTTATTTTACCGGTAAGAGATTCGTTTGTGGATTATTATAGGCAAGTTTTCCATCAATTAATTTTGCTCTTTTTAATGTTATTATTAATAATATATTATGTGACTCAGTATAATAATTATGTCCTATATAAAAAAACTAATATATAAATTTGTGATAACTTTATAAAATATTACTATTTTACGAAAAGAATTTTCCCAGAAACATTACTATGATGCTCTGTAAACATAGGACTTTTTACACGACTACGCTGACAAATTATGCAGCGTGATGTATAGAAGTAATTTCAAACAAATATTCTAGAAAAACTTTGTAATTTTACTACGATATGCTCTCTAAAGTTGAAATAGTGCAAAATGCTCCACTACATAGTAAAAAATTCACGATTATTTAGTGAATTAAATAATCGTGAACGAAATAATCGTGAATTTTTTACTATTTGTTAGTGGGAATTCCACTTTTTTATGTAGTGGAGCATTTTGCACTATTTCAACTTTAGAGAGTGCACCGTGATAAACGCATGACTTATCCATGTATTATTATGATTTTTGTTTTTATTAAAATGGATAATGCTATAATACTTGAATGCTCTAATCCACATAATACTGCATTAAAGAAAAAACCTTATTCCGATAAGTAAAAAATTCTCCCCAATCACTGTTCAAACCAACCGACTACCCCCTACTCAACTTCTTATTCCCGCTCACCATCCCGCACCTTCCGAACCCACCGCGTCATTGAACCACTTTTCAAATCCACCTCGGGCGTGTGCACAGCATCCTACGCCCAGACGCTCTCCCACGTCCCTCTATTAATCATGCGTCGAATTAAAAAACATCACGTTCCCGCGCAATTTTACAAGCGAGAGCAGATCTCATAAACGCCAGTTCGCCGAACGAATCTAATCGATCAATCTCCCCCACCCCAGCGCCTGGTGTCTCGTAAAACGCGTACTACTACTCTGCCTACGCACTTTCCTCTCCCGCTCTCTCTCTCTCTCTCTCTCTGTTTTATGAATGGACGCGCGAGCGCGAGTGGGCGTGCTACTGCTCGTATGTGTGTGTATGTATGTGTTTGTCCGCGAAAAATTTTATCGCGCGTCGCGCCGTCGGGAGAGACTCGCTTGATAATAAAACGGCGGGTAAGTTATACACGGACGAGGTAGCGCGCGAGGAGCGAGAGAGCGGTATCAATGTCTCGGGGAGAGTCGCTCGCGTATATACGTGCTTGTTTTATGTAGTCGCCGAGTGAGAGGTCTCGATATAAATTTTTCGTCGGGGATTTCGTTTTAGAGAGGCGAGTCTGGGTGGGGGAGGTGGCGTTTGAGTGTTTGAGGATGGTTGAATTTATGATAAGTTATTTTTTAAAGTTAGGTTAATTATTGTTTTTATACATTTAATTTACTGGTCAAGGTTTAGCTTAGGCGTTATTGTTTGATTCATTGTATTTATTAGGTTTTCTTTGGTACAAATAATTGTCATTGCATTATATTCAATGCTTTGTCAAGTTTCAGTAACTTAAATACTAGCTACTACTTCCGCTCGTTTTTTCCAATTTATTAATTATGTACGTGCGTCATGCAAATTCCAAAGTAATTGTAAAAGTGGTCATTATCGTCTGGATGCTGAAAAAGAAGGTTCTTGACGCCTTGAAATCAGCATAATTCATATATGACCGAACCTTTGCAAATGATACGCGCGCGACACGCCTCGTTTCATTCATGCGGATAAAACAAAAGTGCGCTCGCTCGCGCGTGCGTAGGGTAAAATTCGAGACCGGTAAAAAGAGAGTATAATAAAAGTACGGAAGTGTTGGTAGAGGCGTATTTAAATATTGTAATGCAATATCGCATTGTAAATTATAATGTAACAGCAAATGAAAAATTGAGTTTTCTTTTCACGACTTTTACCCTCCACTGGAGTCTACTAAGAAAACAACACCTTTGACTCTTATACACACCCCATGAAAAAAAAATCAATTAAATTACATAAATCATTTGATTCTCACGGGCGAGCTGTAAAAAAGGAAAAGCTACAAGCTCCTGCATTACTTTAATCAATCGTATCATTATTTATTTTTAAAAACAATAGCAGTAATGAGGCAGCTAGAATGCGCTCACGCGCGAGCCGGCAATTTATTCCTCTTCCTATTTATTCAAAATACCGATCCTTAATCAGACATTGCCCGGCAAAAAAGCTCGGCCGGCCGGTTCAGCTCTCTCACTCGCTGCTCTCTACACCGAGTGGTATAATGAATGCGCTCGCTCCGAATTTTTACCACCTCCCTCGATCTAAAGAAACTACAGCGCACGGTAGTCTCTCTTTCTCTCTCAGCAGCGAACTACATTGTTCTCCAAACGAAGTCACGAAGAGCGATCGAGCGACAAAGCTACAGGCAGCGCGGCAGCAGCAATCCTCACGATCAGGGCGCGGTACTACTAGCCGCTAAGTCCGTCTCTCGGCAGCAGCAGCAGCAGCTTCTCTCGGGCCAATGAAAAAAGCGCAAACTAACGAAAAAGAAAAGGCTTCGACCTCGTCTGGGAGAGCAGCGCGCAGCCGTGTACTGCTTCCCGCCCGTGTATAAATCATGGCCGCAGCCGGCAAAAATCGCGCTCTCCCGTTTTATTTATCTCGCGCGCGCGCGCGCGCCGTGTACACCCACCCGAAACCGCTCACCTTTCACGGCAATCAAGGGGAGGAGATCTTGAGAGTAAGAGGTGTGAAAGGCAGGACGCGCGTGGTCGTCGCCGTCTGTCTCGCCCCCGTCTTTTAGCTGAGCGCCGGAAGTCCCCTCGCCTTGCTGATATCGCAAGCGCGACTCTGTGCCCACCTTTTCGAGCCTGCGTCGATTTGCGTACGCTGGTAATTGCTGGGTTGTTTTTCAACGGGGTGTAGGTCGATGCGTTAGTTAGGTTTGGGAAGTAAGAGGTTTGCTGGATGGATGAGAGCAGCTTGGATGTGGTTTTGGTTGAGTTCGATTTTGGTGGGACTTTTGGGATTTGGAAGCTTCTAAAACAGATGGTAGATCATCAAATTTTTAAATACACTGTACTTCCCAGTTAACATTAGAAAACCTTCCAAAGAAGGAGTTCTTTGGGAAAAGAAAAGTTGTGTTAATTAAAAGATTAAATTATCTATGCGTCATTTAAATAAATTTTAAAATAACAAATGTGTTTATAAAATATAACACAATTATTCAGTTACTTTCATATCGAGATTATGTGCAACAGAATGAATTTATAGAATTAATCTGCACGAATTCGTTTTTCACATCAATTAAAATGCATCTTTTTTCATTTTTCAGGTGGGTACCTATACTTTTTAGAGCTCAAAAACGATCTTTCCATTTTCGAAGGTAACGTAGCAAACAATTTTGTTCCTCACTTTTTATCCCCCTCAAATATCCTTAAATTTATCGTAACCTTTTTTTAAAAATTTCATCCACTTTCCCAATCGGTTCGCCAATAGGCCCAATTCAATCGGAACCATTTCAATCTTCTCAAACCAGACGCGAGCTTATTATCAGCCCCCCATTGTTCAGGTCAAAGCGTCGCTCCCCGGCCTAGCTCTCCCTCTCGCCGATCCATCTATACATTTTTTCCCGATAGCGCGCTCGCGCGAGCCGATCTCCGATTAATTAGCCGTCCAATTAACGCGCCTCTCTCCCTCCCTTGGATCTCGTTTTCGCGCTCTGATCTGATATCTCTCTTTCTCTCTCTCTCTCTCTCTCTCTCTCGCGCGCGCGCACGCGCGCTTCGTCGCGATGAATTATTTATCCGTATATACCGACCGGGGCTAATTGCTCCCCGCGCAGAAGCGCTCTGATCTAGATTGCGCGGATATCTTTTTATTTTATTTCTATTTTTCCATCAGCGTTTGCCAGATTAAAAATTTTTTTTTGGAAAGGTGATTTTTAAGCGCGATGGAGAAGTGCTGTTAATCATTAATTTAATTTTATGATCCTGCTAGGAGTCTTCGTTTTGTTAAATAGATTCAATTGGTTATTTCACTGACTAGCGCTTTAATGAAATTTTATTTTATTTTGATATTATAAGTGGAGTGAATATATGCGCGGTGATCACAGTATAGAGATAAGATCTTGATTTAGTAGATAATCTCTTTGGTAAGAAAATCATGTGATTTATTATATTTTAAATCGCCTTGAATACGAAAACAGTCTTGCCCACTTATTATTTTTTTTTCCAATTGCCAATTAGTTTTAACGAAATTTTTACTTAAGAAAACTGTCAAGACACGCAAACATCCTCCAAGCTAGCCGATAACTTAACCAGTCAAAGCTAAACAATTAACGTCTAGCCGGCTCTGAAACCTCCACCGAAACAAAATACTACTTCTCGGAAGTCGGAAAAAGCATTAACATCCTTCTCCCTCGAAGCAGCAACAAAAGTCTCCTGTCCCTTCTTCGTCATCGGCACGAGAGACGTCTCCGCTCGCCCAGCGCGAATAGCAGCCACTAATTCTCTTGCATTTTTCTCCTCGCTGCAAGAGACGAGCAAAAACACGAACAAAAGAAGGAGAGAATCGACACGGCGCGAGACATCGAGGAATGCGCTACTCGTTGCTACTTACTCGAGCGTGACGAAAATCAAAGGAGGGAAAACGAGAAGCTGCTGCTGCCGCGCGGCACTCGTTCAAGCTTATAAACAGCGAGCTGCTGTTGCTGCTGCCGGCTGTTACCACTGGCGACGCGCGCTTTCCCTGAAACTCGACTCGGCGCGAAAGATGCTGTTGCTAGCGAACGGGCTGGCTGGGAAGCGCACCTCGGCGCTAATTGAAGAGGAGAACACGAGGGGGTGAGGTGCGGTTGGCCGTTTGCGAGGGGTGGGAGTGCCGAGCTATTTCTTAGGCTGTTTCGGTGATTGGTGATCGTTGTTGTGTCTGTTGATTAAGTAGCATTTGACAAGGGATGGGGGTGAAGATTGTTTTGCTTGGGTAGAAAACTTATGGCAGCCTTTTTATTATGGATTTCATTTTATTAGACGTACAGTGTAGTATTGTTCTACAAATATAAATTCGTCTTAGCGAGATGTTGGATGTGTATATGAACTTGTGTGTGGATCAAAGTAGTAAAGACAGATTGGTCATCTGCATATGCCTATTATAAAATAGACTTCTTTGATTCACTTCATTTGGATGGCAATTCCTGCTTTCAAATTTTTTTAGCTCAAGCTATGTGCGTAGTTTTTCCCTTTTAATCGTATTTGTCTATGCACCTTTGATTATCCTATGGAGCTTGCGTTATCGCTGAATTCATAGCTTATTGAGAAGCCAATTCGTTTATACAGAGACACGTGAATAAGCGGCAAAAACAAATGGCTCTAGATCTAATTTGAATGTGCGGCACAAATAAGGAAAACGTTGAGGTAGTCAAGAAACAAGGTGACTTTAGAATTGCTAAAGTAGCATTTGTAGTTTCGTAGTTAAAGCGTGCCTTAGTAGTCATGCAAAACAGCGTGACTAGCAATACACGCGTTATTCTATCAGGTTTTGTTGTTCTCGTAGCACAGTTCCGAATGCTGTTTATTGCTGGTATTTATTTTGCCAACGAGTTTCTTACGCAACTTTTTGAAATTAAGGTTGTACTATTATGCTAGTATTATATTGCTAAGCTCATGGTAATAAATAAATTAGTTTGTACTTCTACTTCTCTTGTTCAACGTAAATTTATCAAATTTATGTAATTTATTCCGAAACATGCATCAAAGGTGTTTTAGCTTAATCGGAGCCCATGTTCTCTTCGGTATCTAAAGACAAAAATGATCAACTCTCCCTTATGCAGTCAAGCATTCCAATTATTTATAGTTTGCTTATATATTTCTCCTATCCTGTACGAAAAATATTTAACGATAACACACAATCATCGATCATTCCCAAAATTCTTCACATTACTCAAACGTCGAACACTAACAACATTTTTCAATTCACGGCTCCTCGCAATAGATGCAGTAACTCATCCCGTCACCCAGTTTTTGTCTACCCAGTAGCGCCTACTTCCATCACCTTCTCCCCTTGAGAAACTACAAGACAAATCGTCCGAATCAATAAGCTCTTTTAAGCGGCCATAAATAAAAGCATTACAAGCGTGTGGCAATCGAAAAAATAAAACGAGCAAATAAGCCGTTCCCGCGCGATTACGCGGGAATTTTCGCGCAACATTGTACGTGCTCATATTTGCTTGTGCTAACTACAAAAGAAGCCGGGAAATTCCGTTCCGGGTCACGGCCGAGCAACTTTACGCTCTGGCCCTTTGTGTACTCGCCGCCGTGGCTTTTGCGTTCGGCTCGCTCGCGAAAAATTAGCACGAATTAACGCTACATTGACAGGTGGGTTCGATGTTGCGGGAAGAATAGCGGTAGAAAGTTATAAGTTTGACTGTGGGTAGCCGGAAGAATTTTAATTTTAATTTTTTTTTTTTAACAAATTGAATAGTGAAATTACTTTTATATACGTATGCATTTTGATTAATTATTGTAAATTAATGTTGTATCTACATTCTACATTCTTTCATTGAAAATCCCATATCACTCGGAACAACTCACAACCACACTTTAATAAAGTTCTCAATATCCACCTATTGACAACAAACCACCTTAAGAGCATATAAAGATTCCCAGCGCACGTCTCAGAAGCCGTCGCTATTCAAATATTGTCGCCTAAGTTACCCTATCCCCGCGTCCGCACGTACAAACATCCACTCCTTCTCTCAACATTCATTCGAGAGAAAATTCTCGGCTGACCCCGGCTAGTACATCGGCGGTAGTATTTCGACTGCCTCTCTCTCTGCTCGTGCGCGGCGCAGATAACGTGTATTTTCCTTGACGCGCGCGCGCGCGCAGCCGCGCCGATATCTTAATGGAATATCCGAGCAGCCCGCGCGGGAATTTCGAATATCCGCCTCCGCGAGCGAGCGCCGCTGGATTTTATATATACGTATATATATACACACATACTCTTGCGGCTTACTCGCGGCGTCTTATCGATTTGGCTTGCATTTCGATCTTGAGCGCAGCGCGGTTAAAGCGCGCTTCCCTTTACGCGCGATTTATGGGAATCATTTTGCGTTTGTGTCAGCTGCGTGATTGTCCGTGATGTATGTGGCCGAGTGATGGATTATTTTATTTTTATAACGCGAACTCTACTTTTTATTGGCTTACACTTCCTGCTAAATTATTACAAAGGGCAAAAATAAAAGAATGTACGTCAATGATATTTTCGTTTTAAAATAAAAAAATTTCTATAAAGTTAGTACTCGAAAAGTTTATTGTAGAGATTCAGTCAAACCAGCCAAAGCCGGCAAACCGCAGCGACGACTCCACGGCTCGCAAATAAGAAGCTCGCACCTCGACCCCTCGAGATCTCCGAAAGAAACGGTCCGGTCAATTAATAGTTCGGCTTACTCTCTCTCGCCATAATACTAAAGTCGGGGCGCGAGCGAGCGGCTCGGGCCGAAAACTGCAGCTGCCCGACGTCGCTGAATTCGGTGTGCGGTTCGCGCTTGTAATCGCCGTTAACAGCCGGCGCTGGACTGTAGTAGTAGTATAACTCGCGCGGGGGCCGGGACATACAATGCCGCCGACTGTTATCGAGAGGAGCCGACCAGGCCATTACTTGCCAGTGCTTGCTTGTGTGGGTGGGGTGGGTGTCTGAGTGTATGTCTGTGTTTGTAGGGTTCGGGGATTTCGCGCGGCCTCGGGGCTCGATCGTATTTACAGTGTATATACGGGGATCTTGCTCTGCTAAGTGAGTTACAGGCGTGAATTCGTTCTTTGTGCGAGAGCGCTTTTTGGGAGCGACGGCTTTCTTCTTTTTATCGATTTTTTCGGTTTGGTCGAAGATGTGGAGACTCTGATTGTTGGGTCGATTTTTTAAGTTTGTCGGTATTTTAAATTAAAATTAATGTAGTTACTGCGGGTTTTTTATGCAAACTTTAATGCAAAATATTCACAATTGCTTTTTTTAATAATTAAATTCTATTTTTATGAATTCTTTATGCATATCAATTCATTTTTCAGCTGAACTCTTATAAATATAAATTAGGAGAAGCTATTTATGAACAAATTGCCCGAGGAAATGCAAAAGGATCTTTATTTATTCAACAAGCATAAGTCATCAACTGTGACCTGTGTGATATTTATTTAATTGAAGGTTTTATTTATAAAAGCGGAAAATAATGAAAAGTGTTTATTTTATTGAGTTCAAAAATATCTTCTAACCCAAATTACGTCAAGTACATAATCAAACTACTAATTTTATGCAAATCTGATCAGAATTAACTTAAAAGCCTATTCTACTCTGTGTTATCGAAATATTTGTATTGTTTAATTGTTTATACCTTTCGATAAACTATCATAATAATCTTATTTATTTACTCTATGCATACAGATAAACTATGAATTCATTTCAATTTCAATTAATCGATCAACATTGGTCAATACACGAACAATCCACCAATCCCCACAGCTCACTCAGCTAAAAAAATCTCTTATCAAACAATACATTGCATCGGCGTCTCTCGTTTTTTTCTCTCGTATACACTAACATACGCAACGCGCGCCCTAGAATTCTCGTATATACGCGCGTGTCGCGGAAATTGCGCTTGTCCGGTCGTGGCGTCGCGATATCGGAGCCGGCCGTTTTTTTCCCGCCGAGGTTTTCTCGCGCGCCGCCCAAGGAGGAGAATTTATATGTCTCAATCGCTCGCCGGCGCCCCGGAAGTTGCGCGTGCGCGCGGTCACGACTTTACGATGGACCGAGAAATTCACGCTTTGGTAATTCGCCGCGATTATCGGCCGCGTGTCTTTTTACCGCGCTGTGTTTTGCCTTTTTCTTGTTGCTAAAAGAAGAGAGAAAGAGAGCGGGTAAGAGCTCGGTGTGTTTGTATGACGTGTTTGGTGCGCGCTGATACGAGGGAAAGAGAGAAAGAGAGCCGAGAGGAGAAATTTATTGAAGGAAGTGACATGTGGGTTGCTTGGGCCCCAAGACTCGGTGCTGTATTTGCGCGTTTTTACAAGGGGGATATCGCTCCGTACATTTTTAGCCTGTCCGATCGAGAACACGCGAGCACCAGTAAAAATTAGTGGGGTATTAGATGAAGGAAAGGCTGTATAGTGAGATTTTTAAAAGGTTTATATTGTTTTTGTTTTACGTGGTAAATTAATTTTATTCATATTCATTATTAGTTTAATGATAATTTATAATAACACTGGTAAAGTATAATAATAAACCGAAAGACAAACGTTATCGAAAAATAATTACATAATGGATCATATTCATATCGTCAGAACAAGCATATTCTTTTCATCCCGTACAATTCGCTCTCAGCAATAGGAAGAGGAAGAGATTGTACCAGCAGCAGCAGTCAGCAAGAAAACTAGGCGCTGCCTTCTTCCGCCGTAGGACCAGCGCGACATTCTTACACAGCGCAATTTATGGGGAATTCCCGCGTCAAAGAGCCGCTTATGGCGGTACACGCCGGTAACGAGTCGCCGTCGTCCCTGCTTCATTAACATTGTTCAGCCTCCTCAGACGCCTGGATCATATGCGCGCGTAATAAAGCGTGTACAGCCAGCAATGACAAGTCGGCAATTATGACTTATGAGCGAGAGAGCCGGGCTTAAAAAACTTTTCCAATTTTCCGCTTTCTGAAAGCTCTCGTAAACAGGCGCAGTTTTTCCTTCGTACTCTCGACACGGTTTCTTTCTTTTTTTTAGCTCGAGTATGCGAGTGTATAACGACGTTATAGGGGCACGATTTATCGTCCCTGACGACGCTTCCTCCGCGCCGTTTCGTCTGGGCTTTATGCGACTTTATTGCGAGCGAGCTTCGGCAGTGGTATCGATATAGACACCACGACCGCTGAGTATTATGGCGAATCTTTCGGCGTTAGCGTCGAGTAAGTTGAGAGTTACTCTTATGGAAAGTTGTAACAGTCGTGGAGTGTATTAAAATTGATATGCCGTGTTATGCTTTTAGGTAAATAATGTAATTTACTGAATCGTTGTGTTGGAAAATACTTGTTTTAGTTTAATAAATAGTGGAGTCTAGTAACGAAGTTGGATTGATTGAGTATGTTAATAAAATTATTACGTTAAGAATATCCTCAGTAATTACCATTTTGGTATTACCAAGACTTATCACATTACTGGAATCTACAACGGCAAGACTCAAAGGCTTTGCAAATATACAATCATACAAACGCTATCAATCAACTCCAAGAAAACCGCATAGCACACTGCTGTAATAACGCTTATACATTCCTGTTAGTACCAATTCATGTGTCACCGCTCTCTAGTCCATTACCATCATGATGTACAACGCACAGTCCATTTACAGAGTTGATTCATGCGCTCGGATAGATTACAACTCCAGACCAAAACTCAAAAACTACGATGCTTGCATGCAGAGAAAGAGCGAGAAATAGAGAGCTAGAGAGAGGGCCGTATCGCAGTCTTAACCCCGATTTCCTCGCGGAGAGTGCAAAGACACGTAGCGGCAGCAGCATCCCGCATCCTCGAGGCTAGGCGACACATCTCGCTGCGCGCCAGCACGGCAGATTATCCCTTGATTTATTAATCCACTTTCCCGCGCGCTCGCGTACCCAGCGCGCAAGATCCTTCCCTTCGGCGCGCCCGATGCCGTTTATATCTCGCGCGCGTCATCATTTCTTCTTTATCCAGGCGCGCAAGAAGCGTCGCACGCCCCCCGGCGAAAGCGCGAATAAAGACGCTGTGGGAAGAGGAGTCTAGATGTTGCTGGGAGCGTCGTGAGAAGGTTCAAGAGATAGTGGGGGGATTGCTGAAAATAATGTTTTAGGTTGTTTGTTTTGATCTAGGCCTTTTCGCTGAGAACTGATACGGACAGTAGTGTGGTTTAGTTTTCATTTTGTAAGGTACTACCATATGTTGTGTAGGGATGTAGTTATGTGTAAGTAGATTATATGCTGTAGGTAGGTTTCAAATTATTATAAGATGACAGTCATAACTCTAATCCATCACACTTTTAAAGAACTTATAGAAAAAATTTAAGTATCTTTGTTTACTGATTTATGAATTAGTATGTTATTTAACTATGTAAATTAATAACTCAAGAAATAAATGTTCAAGCGATGTTTAGTCAGGCTGATCTAATGAGCAAAGCCAAAGTCAAATAACACAACCATTCTGCTAATTCATCCTTTACCAAATTACCATTTTACCAGAGACTATAACGACAAGCCATAAAGAGAAAGAAAACGAGAAAAAAGAAAACTCACAGTTTAAACGATTTGATACAGAAGAAGTAGCAGCAGTCAAAAGAGATCAGCAGGTTTATACTTTCTCGACAAATATCCCCTCATCTCGTACCAGAGGTTAAACTCTCTTTCTCTCCTCTCCTCTTTATCCTCCCCTTCGTACTTCAAATCGAGCTTTTTTGCCATTGTCGAAGTGACGCAAGCTCGGTTCGACTGATGGCGGCTCTCGGGATTTTCTCATCGTAAGTGAGCAAGTGAGTCTGATTCGAGCGCACGTTGCTGATAATGTCATCGTCTAGAATCATGGAGTGAGGGTTATGAATTGGCACCTGATTTCTATGTATTTGCCATGGCTGCCACGTAGTTAAGGTAGCTGTACTGTATCATCATGGGGCCCTGTTACATCGTAAATGTTTCACATTCATTATATAATTCTTTTAACTAATAAACAGAAGTCTTTAACTCCGGGATACCAACTTTAATGAAACTTTGGGGTTTTACAGTGACGGCTTTTTTAGGCGAAACTTGTAGTTTCATGTTATAAATTAAGTTATCTTGTATGTTTCATCAATCACATGTGATTCTTTGAACTTTGTTGTAATCTATAAGTACAAGACTATAACTTCTTACATATTTAGTCGATTCAAAATGAATACAAAATTAGCTTATAGTCGTCATCCAACGTAACCATTCCCGTCATTATCGTCACTGCCTTCCAGAAGTTCAAACCTCTTCTACCCATCTTATTCGCCCTCGTTGCGCGTAATCCTTCGACGCTTACTTTTAGCCGCTACTGCTGCGTTTTCTCCATTTCGCGTGGATTTTCTTGAAAATTTAATGGTTGCGCTCTGAACTAAGCTAAGCTGATTTTCTGCAAACGCGCAGACGGTGAGGACCTTCCCCAACATTTTCCCGGCGCCAGCCAGAGTCTCCTTGACGACTTACGGGAACAGGATGAAAACCGCACTAGTTAATCGATTCCCGGGTTGCAGTCTCCGTCTCTCTCTCTCACTATCTTACTGTCTTGTACACGGCTTGGCAATTATCGCCATGACCACTTATGCTATTCCACGTCAGGGTTGACAGTGGATAGGCTTAGAACTTCCTTGTTTTTGGGTGGATAAATTTTATGAAAGTTTAGCGCGAATTTCCATGATTTGTAAAGTATTATAATAAATAACGTATTAATACATTTTTTGTTCGAAGTGATCTGCAGTCGGAAAGCTAAAATGTTATTATTAGATTGTAATTAGTAGTACTAGATTATCATACTATTAAAACGTAATTTTTATTAGAACGTTTCTTTCAGTGCAATAATTACTTAATTTAACTCAACAATAATAAAAATATCTATGTATCATTTAAAATTACAATATATTACTATTCGTTAGATTAAACTAACAATTGTACTTATATCGAATGTTCGTCATATTTAACACCTATTGTGCAAGGCATGAATGCACGTTGCTAAAGCTGCGGTCAAGAGAAACGGGACCAATCGTACACACTATAAACACGCCTTAAAGAACGAGAGAGAGAGGGAGAAAGACCCACCCTCAAAAAATAAACCTCTTCAAAACCTTGCAGCGCCGCATTCTTCGAGTCCGGTTATTCTTTCAAACTGACCTATACTAAACTCAAACCTCTTCTTCTCGCTGTCATCGTCGTTTCTTCATCTCCATCTTACTCTTAAGATCTTTTTTTGCATTCTTGTTTCTTTTTTCTCGCTCTTTCTCGCTTTATGTACCTGCCCTGAGGTTCGACGTCATTTGCAATGCCTATAAGTAGGTTTATTTTTTTGGGTTTTAACTGCTTCATTGCTTTTTATCATATCCATTTTCACCAAATTCGCATTCAATGTGTGACTTCTCTTAACAATGTTTTTATTTTTAACGATAACTTTTATCGTCTTATCAGCGATCATTTTTTTTTCACTTAAGTTCCAAACACGTAGGAAGAATCAAAATGAAAAAAATTCACTTTCCATACTCTTGGCTTATCGGCAGCGAACATCGTTAAATTTTCACTCGACGCGCAACCAGAAGAAAGCATCGGACAAAAACCAAGTAGCGGTGACATGCTCTCAGCCGTCGTTTTTCCAGGGTGCACGCGCGCTACTCTTTAATTCCGCCGACGGAAAATGACAGGGGGAGGGATATTGCGAGCTCTCGCCCCGTCGTTTTACGGTCCTCTCTCTCTCCTCTCTCCAGCGACCGACAAAACAGGAAGCAGATTTACGGCCTTGCAGAGCGCGTGCCACTTAGAAAGCCCCGCACGCTTAAATCGTCCGCTCTTTAATTTTCGCGTACAGGAGAGGGGGGAGAAGCTGGCGCCTTCGGCAGGCCGTTAACCCGGAAAATTGGGACATTGTCAAAAGGAGAAGAGTCCTTTTGTTATGGTGCACATCGAGGACGCGCGCACGCTGGCTTTTTACGATCGCTGAATTTTTACGAGCGTGAAGGAGCGAGACTTTGGGAGTTAGGTAGGTGTGACGGATCAAAGTTTTTGGTTCTAGCCGCGTGCTTTTTAGGATCATTTTGAGAATAGTATTTTATTTTAGGATTGTCAAACGTATTGAATATAAAAAATATCAATAAAACAAATCTGATTCATCGTTTACTTGAGCTTATAGTCACAAATGAATTTTGTTTTTGATGTACTTAAGCATTCAACTCTTAACTAAACAGGGTGCGGCCGCGCCCTTTAATTACATTTGTGATTTGAAACTTGATGCAAATTTACATTTATTAATTAAACTTTAAATGAAAGTTTATTTGTAAATATAACAAATCCGAATTGATTGTTCAAAATTGTTTTAATTATTATCATACCCGATTGATTTTTATTTGATGGAAGAACTAAATTTAAACATTTACTCAACGTTTTGCTATACACCTTTTAAATCATTCAAAAAGCTTCATACTGACACTGAATTTCTGCCAGGAATTAAACATCATTTCCAATCAAGCAATTCTTCAAACAATAAATCGTTGCGAAAAGACTAAATTGAAAAAAAAATCCGTACAAAACCATTAGAATCAAACCATCAACTGCTAAATCGATATTTAATAGCGACTACAAATGATGATCGACCGTAAAATTCAATCACACGCCAAAATCCCATCTAACCCCGTAATCCAACCAACCTGGCACATTGCGTGTACCAATCCTTTAAACTTTCTCGAGCCGCTCGTGTGAAATCCTCCCGCGGGAATGTCACTCGCGTACAGCGCAGCAGACCCGAGTGCCCGCAAAAAAGGCCACTTAAGACGGATTATCGTTCCCTCAACCTCGCGCGGCGGCCGCTGCGTTTTCCTTTTTTTTCGGCGAACGCTTCCGAGCGGAGCAGTAAAAGATTTGCCGCGCATTACTCACGAGAGAGCGATAATAAAAGTAAATTGAAGAACCATTCGTCTCGCTCGCCAGGACGGATGATATACCGGTGCGCGAGGCCTGAAACGGGAGCATTAAGCCGGCCGAGTGTTATTCCCTTTGAAATTTGCGGTCGCGTGATTCGGACGTTGCCAGTGTGTTTAATTATGGATTGCGTAATAGCTTTAATTATTTTTGAGCTTTTTCCGGCCTTTTACCTTGGGTATTAGCGTTGGCTTTTGGATAGAGTATTCTTTTTATACACTTTTAAAGACGTGCACTTTTGTTTTTATGAATAAAAGGAATCAATAAATTTGGAAACAGCGTGTGTCAATTTGTTCAGACAGATTTAGTAATCTTTGTAGCATACTGTATCAATTCCATTTAGTAAAAAATTTTCAATTAGCGGAATTAAAAAGCATTTTGTATCAATAATACGCATAAACCGCTGGAGATCTAGGGAGCTGAAAAATATTTCAGCCAAAAAACTGACAACATCACTTATCGCGCCAATCACCATCAGCTATCAAATTCCCCCAATCCCTCGCGGTGCTCCGCACGAAAATCCCAAAAAGCAATTTCGCTTTATAAAATAAAAAAAAATCCACCCCCCGGCCGATACAGCAAGAAACAATAAAAATCCGCAATTATTTCGCGGGCGAACGTTAGCTCCAGCGCGCTTCGCTCCGCAAAAGAGAGAAGAAACTCTCTCCACGGGGGAAATCCGATTATTCCGTCAGCTTCCCGTCGGCATTTTTCGAAACGCTGGCACGCTCGCGCGCAGAAAGCCGGACTAATCTTCGGCTGGGCGAGAGAGCGAAAAGTCTCTCTTTCTCTCTTGCACTCGCTTCGCTCTCATATCCGTGACGCTTAAACGAATGATAAATAAAGCTGACGTGTCTGCCCGGTGGCTCGCCGCATGCACGACGTAGCATCAGATATCTACCGCGCGCGCACACGTACACAGTGCGAGCGCGCAACGGAAGAGCGAACACGTAACCGAGCGCGCCGTTTTTAGAGCCACGCGCCTTTCATTCATGAGCCGCGAGCTCGCGCTGCTAGCTCTCTCTCTCTGTGTGCAGTGTGTTTTTTTTTCTTTTGCTTCTTGCAACGCCGGAGCTGTCTCGTTCGACTATTCGGGGTTTTGTTTTTACCCATTTTTTTTCGCCGGTCGCGCAAGTTCTTTTCGTCGCGGAAATGTATGCGCGCGTGTGTGGTAAAAACTTTTTGACTGACGCGCACCTGCTGATGGATATGCGTGCTCGCGTGGAATCCGAGGAGCTCTCCGCTCGATCGCGTCCAACGTTTTATTTTCCCGCTGGATCCTTTCAGTTTTTTTTCCCTCGCGAGTTTTCGGGCCGAAAATGCGATGTGTTTTGAAGCTCGCGGGTGTAAAGCTTCGATTTAGACTATCAGCCGTCACTTCGTGAAGTTAACAATACAATAGAAGCAGGGAGTATCAGACAGCGCGTCTGGAAAATTTCACAGCACCTGAAACAGCGCTCCCTTAATCGTTACAAAGAGCCCGCCGATACGCACCGGCGCAGTTTCCCTCCATTCAGAGCCCAAAGAATGTCAAATTAACCACTTGAACGCTCGAAATCAGCTAATAACACAGTAGCACGCGCTCCGCCCACTTTGGCTTCCAGCTCTAATTTTTTTCCCAGATTCGCTCACCTGTTAAGAGCGCGAGGCCCTCGCTTGAGCTCCCTCGGCGCACTGCCGCGTGCTGTTTTTATCGGGCCGCTCGTAGGCCAGCTATATACGCGCAGGGAGATCGTAATCGCGTGACGCATTGGAATGCAAATTTCACGACCGGCGGCGGCGGCGGCGGCCGCCGAGAGCGACCGCTAATTATCGCTGTCAGTCGCGGTTAGCCGCGATATGATTTGCGCTATGGCTTTTTCTTCTGCTCGGGTTTCACAAGACGCCGACGCCCGGTCTGGACAATTTTTTTTTTGTGTAGAATGTTTTTTCTAGGAGCTGTTTTTGCGTATTGGAGACGGCGCGATTGTTGTTTGGATTGCTTGCGGTGTGGTGGACCTGACGGTCTTTATTGATTTTAATGATAGGCGGTTGTTAGATGTAATAATACTGCGATCAGGGATTCTGATAAGCATCTTTTAATATAATTTTAGGTTGAGTGTATATTAGTTCTAAGCTTACGTATTTACAATATGATAAAAAGCTTTAATGAGTCCTATATTTATCGTTCCTCAGCATCCATGATGAATTATTCTAATAACTTTCCGCTGCTCGACTGTCACATCGTAAATATCCCCGAGCACGTTCCAGATCGCGAGACAAATTTGTCCGCATGACGTAAGATCTTGATCCATCATCTTTCACATCCCAGTGCCACACAAAGCCGCCTCCCCCGCACACAACCCTTATTTACCGAAATCATCACGAAGACCCCACTTCCTCAACCCTCCCCCTCCATCCCCAATTTCTCCATCCGAGCATATGGCCGCCGGAAAACTCCATCACATCCAAAAAGCAACAGCCTCGCTCGGCTAAGAAAACCACCTCTCGCAGAGTCAAACCTATAATAGAACTCATCTCTCTCCCCCATCTGATAACGATCGCCGAGGAGATAAGCATCGGCGCGCGTTATTGGCTCGGCGGCGCGTGGGGCGTAAATATTTGCACTGCCGTATGTAGCGCGCGGGCTCGCGTGCCACGCGCGAACGACGTGGTAATTTATGCGTTTGCGCGCTCGCTCTCTTCTCTCGTTACCTTCGGGCTTTCTCCGTTTCCGGGCGCGAGGTTTAACCCTACACCCGCGCGCCGCCGCCGCCGGCAACTCTACACGCCGAGAGCGCGTTAGTTATTACTTTGGCCGGCCGGTTTTTAGAGGCTCCGGGAATTCAGGCTAACGGGGGAGAAAGCGGAATGCGAAGGTGTTTAGTGGTTTTATTGATGTTCGGTGTGTGTTGGGGATTTTTTTGGTTGATTGGTTTGGATTACGGACTCTTAGAGATTTGGTTTGTTGGGTCCTAATTAAATGTTGGTTAAGGATTTTCTACCGTTCATTAATAGCTATTTAATTACTAAAATGATAATTAGATTGCTTTTTTTATGTAAAATAAAAAAAAATGACTATATTCTATAAAATTTTCTTTTTAAATGATTACAGTCCTTTTTTATTTAGTACAAAGTCCCTGTAGTCAAAATTCAAGTACTTAAAAGTACCACCGCAAAAACAGTGCGGTCGGAAAATTTTTTTTATTTCTAATACACGGGATTAAACCATCAGTGCGCGCTCGGACGCTCTGGAATTTTCCCTCGGCGCGCGCGAAGGAGTTAAAATTAAGCTCCGATGCTTATTCATTCCAGGAGTAATCAGCTAAAAGGGCAGCTTTTTATATATACGTATATAGCTCGAGCAGCGCGTTTGCGCTCTCAGAAATGATTCATGCAATGAAGTTTCATCGCGATGGACGCGCATCGCGGATTTAATAAGATACCGCGCGAGCCATCCACCCTGCAATATGCAAATTAAAAGCCCCGCGCAACTTGCTCTATCTTTTTTACCGCCACTCTAACGGAGTAGTGGAATTTTTTCTTCCCAGCCAGACGGCCGCCGCCGTGGCGTCGCCTCTATTAAGACTAAACGAACTTTCAATTCTGCGGTTTGCGTTTATTAACGGCCGAACCGCGGGCGAGAAGAGACTGACGCTCTGGCTGCTCTTATTGTCGCGTTTCGAGGGTTGGAGCAAAGGGAATAAGTAGCTTATTAAGAATTTTTTTCATTTAGAAAGTTAAAAATTTAAAAAAAAATGAAAAATTGGACATTTTGTTTTATTGCGTTATATTATTACTGTTAAAATTATGTTAAAAGATGCGAGAAAAAAATTATTAAATTTTTAACGTTATAATACATAATTATAAAATAAATATTTTCTCAGGCTATTAAAGTATCGATCCTAATAATGATGATCTTCTTTTACATTGTCTTCAAATATCGGCGTTCTTCAAGCGATGAATCTTCACACTTCATCCACACAAAGTATACACTCTTTAAAAAGTCAACACAAAAGCAAGCAAAACTCGCAATCCCAGAGGAGAAAATCGCACCTTAAAAGTCAGAAGACGATAAAGCGGCGATATCGGCTAATTCGACTGTTCTTTCACCTCCTACCTACTGATATTTGAAATTGTAATTTTCGCCAGCGATCGCACTCTCTCTCTCTCTCGCCTGTCCTCGGCTATCACCTAGCTAAGCTCTCTTTCTCTTATCTCTCGTTCTTTCTCCCTCTTACTCTCTTACACTGGCTGAGCCACCGACTCATTTTCTTCTCTATATAGTCGCACTACCCTTTCGGCGGCTGCGGCTCGAAACTCAAATCCCTGATAAGCCTCCCGTCAATATTCCGGCTGATCCAGGGGCACAAGACCAGTGCGCAGAGTCGAAGACTCAATTATAGGCTAATGCCCACGGATGAAAAGCGAGCCGAGAGTTTCTTTCATTTTCTACCTTTTTCTTTTTCCTTTTTTTTCATTGTTGCATACGTTTTTGTTTATTGCTTGTTGACTTTGTTTATTGCCTCTGCATATTTATTTCATTCTTAATAAAATAATTATTATATTTTTTATTTTCTACTGTGTAAACTGACAATTTTATTTTTTTGTGTTTCAGGTAAGTTTGATTTTCCCAGCGACGGTACTGTCTATATCAATCGGTACGTTAAATTTTATCCAAACTTACATAACTTGTCTGTAAACCTAAAGAATCATCACAGTCAACGAAATTCAGGTTTATGAATACGTAGCTAACTAGCTCAGGTAGTCTCGTCGGTAACTCGAGAGAAGAGAGCTCAATCATTCACGCGTCGGGAAATACATGATTTGTACTACTACTGTTCGAGGCGCTATTTTCAGGCGCTATAAATCTGGGCAAGGTTAAGCTTAAGACGGCTCCTTTATAACCGGACTGTAAAACATTTCTTTTTATTTTCAAGTTAATGACGCGTAACCCAACTATGGACTGCAATTTTCCGTAGCAACAATAACGTTTGTCTCGTGTTTTTAAACGACTTTTAATATTCCTACTTTGCTTATTAAAACCTTAAATATATATCATTTTATTCAAGTTCTATATTCACTATATTAAACAATAAAATTTTGCTATTCGAAATTTGCACTAGTTAAAGGAAAATTAAACGATAAAAGCTCGCAATCCGTTCTCGCTGCCCACAATCTCAAACGGCTCACTCGAAAAAGCAGAAAAATCCAAATCCAATAATGAGCCGACACATCCTTAAACCATTATTAATAGACCAATACATTACCATCGGCCCGTGCCAATCTCGGTAGTAATCTTCCTCTCCCATCCAGCGCGGAAAAAAAGAATCCGGCCGAACAATGGAAACTTCCAATCCTCAACCATGAACTTGAAATAAGTGAGAGCCGTCCGCAAAAATCCGATTGTTCGTTATAACTCGAGAGAGCGCGCGGGCTCGCGCTCAAAAGAGAGCCGAGGAAATTAAATGGCTTTTCATTATAAATGGCCTCGCGACGCCCACGCCGCAGAAAGAGAGAGAAGAGAGATATACCCTCTCTCTATCTCTCTTCCTCTCTTTCTCCCGAGGCCCTCGGCGCATCCTCGCGCGATTCCGAGAACGGATGTCGGTCAGTCGGCCGGGTCAGGTCCTTCGACTGCTGCGCAGTTCTCGCTATTGCTGCTTCTTCTTCTTTTCTGGGGTAATCTGTTACGACTCCGTCGACGGGACGATTACGTTTTTGGTTACGTGGAGGGACTCCGCGCGGAGGGAGCGGAGTGATGGATTGATGAATTTCGGACGTCGGGGGTGAGAGAGAGGTCGTTGAACCGCGGGATGAAGGTTTGGGTTTTGTTTTGTTGTGGGATGGATGGATATTCGGGTGTGGGAGGTTACATAAATCACGGGGATTGGTGAAATGGTCGGTTGGCTTTGGATTGCGATGTAATAATTTTGGTGATTTTTTTTCTGCGTGCGATGCATGTTGATGTGGTGCATT
>JAPYZA010001624.1:0-27409 GCA_030522685.1 Eupelmus azureus
TATTTCTCGAAATAAAAATTCAAACTACAGAATAAAAATATAATTTATTATCAGCCTTAAATAAGAATTGTAAAATAAATAATATTTTTACAATCGTAATAAAAGAACGTAGTTCTCTCAAATAATAACGACTTCATGCATATAATTTTTTCGCATTACATCCGCTTAAACTCAAGGAAGACGACAAAATGTATCCAAGGGTCAAGGAGATAAAAATGCTCGGCAAAAGCTAGAAGGGCGAGTCGGTGTGTGGAATGGTCGAGGCGATATGACAAAATCAATGATGAAATCATCAAAAATACCTTTGCCCGTAGCTTGGCGCTTAGCTCGAGCTCGCGAATATAAATCGAATTTTTTTTACGAGCTTTGAAATCTGCCATTACGTTTATTCGAGGGCCGTAAAAAGCGGTGATTCACCGATACTTTGTTTCGCGCGCTTTTTTATGCGAGCGCGTTCCCCGAGCGAGTAGTAACTTTCTCCCAGATTGGAAATTTTTCGATTTGCAAGAGCTTTACATTGGGCCGATTTCATTATTTGATAGCGTGGAATTTTTTTTGCGCAAATTGCAAAAATATACACATAAATTAAAAATTTCGATTGGTTCTCTATAATATTTATTTTATTTTTTAACTTTAATTAAATTGAACGAAGAAAACTAACAAGGACGTACTACATAAACAGTTCAAATGAAAATTTTATTAAAAAGTTGTTACTACTTACTTGAAAATCATTTTTACTTTTTTATCGAGTCAGTTTCAAGCTTTTACACTAATTGCTCGCTTCAACATTCAGCAAAAATTTCAACCGACGACAGCCACCCTCCAACGTAAAACGCGACTCTCGAATTATCGTATCCATTTTCCCACCCGCGAGTAACTCTATCTAACAAAAAAAATTCCCTCCATAAATTCCCTCTAGAGTTGGACGGAATCACCCACATGCGAGCCAAGCACGGAAATGCACGCTCCGTACACACATAATCGAAAATGACTGGCTTACACAAAGCTTATGAATTCGCAGTTTTCCCTGGACGTATCAAACGATCTTTCTCCGGAGAGAGAGCGAGTTAAACAGCACTATAGAACGCGTATGTAGCTGCACGTGCGCTCGCTTTTCAGTATCTTCGGGGCTCTCCGGTGCGCAGCCGGTTTTGCGCGTGCGGGCGACGCGCGATGAAGAATGTTTGATCGAAGGGCCAGCGCTCGCTCGACGAGCGCGTTTGGATAGCCGGCTGGAAATCAAATTATTAATTTTAATGCTTTAGTAATTGGAGACCCTCGTGATTTTATGCGTTTTATGGCGGGATAGTGGCCGCGATTGTAATTGGGAATATAGTGAAATTAATGGCAGGCATTTTTTTAGATTAAATATTGTAATAATATCTCGCGTATTAAGTTAAATATATTTTTAATAATATTTAAATTTTCATATTAATGTAATAATGGTTAATTATACATGTAATAATAATATACATATATAATAATTATACATAGTGAGGTATATTTTACAACGAATAAACACGAGTTATTATATTTTTAATAAGTGGTTATTCGCCATAGAAAATGATTAATTTCTTCATTTTATGCACGAAATCTATATTAAAAGCACTTGTTTGGAATAAAGTTATTTAACATATGCAAACAATAGACTTTAGATCATAATTTCATACGCTCAATACAAAGCCATATAATGATTTCTATAGCATAAAATAAGCGAGGAATGAAGTCCTTTATCTTATTTTTTACCTGAACAAAAATCACTCGATTCAATCAAATAGTAATTATTTTATAATTTGTGAATGTGTAACACCGCAGGTATGAAAAACAATGTTCCGTTTATGAGTCAATCTGCATTTTGCCTCTAGCAAGGCATGTAGTAAGCGATAAGATCCGATAATGAACAAAAATGACTATGTAATTCGCGTAGAAACTTGATATATAATTAAATATCTGCTGTATTAAAAATGCTATAAAATGCATCATAATCCATTTTAAAAGATAAATAGATTACAGAGTAGCGGATTTGCTATCAGAAATTATTGCAGCTCAAAAGAGCTGCATTGAAATTAATTCATCAACAAAAGTCAAATTAAAAATTGCAATGCCATCACAGGAGTTTTGACAGATGTACAGTCATTTTTTATAATAGCAAGACTAAAAAAAAATTATTTTTTTTCTTTATATTATTGCAATGCAACAATCTTAATAAGTAACATGAATTCTAAAACATTCCAGATTATATAATATCTGTTGATATCCCATATCAATCAAAATCGCATGATCGTAAAAAATGCCATCTCTGTGAAGAAAAGCGCCGAATTTTTCATCCCTCGCTCTACCGAACGCATCTCATCCACATGTACACAGTTTCGCGTGGAGTGCACGCGCCTTGCACGAGGATCTGGCTTGCTGGCACTGTATAGGGGAAACGATCACGTCAGGATCTTGCTCTCTCTTCCTGCATCCGTCTCTCTCTCTCTTCTTTTTCTCCTTTTATATTGCCTATACGCGCGCTTGATATTGCGCAAGCGTGTATGCAGATTATGGAGCCGTAAAATTGTGTCGGCTGCCGGGGGAACTAGCAGATCGGTCTATTAAAGTTTTTCTTTCTGTTTCGTGAAGGGGCAGAAGCGGCTTTCAAAAAAGGAATATAAGCGGCCGGGCCGCGCGCTCTGTAGGTATCGAATAAATTGATGAAATTCTTCGTGCGCCGGGGAAGAAGGATATTCATGTTCTCTTGGAGACGCGAGGAAAAGTGTCTTTTTATTTGCTGAGTAGGTAGGAAGTGTAGCTTGTATTTTATAAGGCAGTTTATAAGACGCCGAGGGAGAGCGAGCGTGTAGGCGAGCTGTTTACGGCGTTGTTGCGGATGATTTGTTTATTGCTCGAGACAGAGGCGTGAAGGCTTAGAAGTTTTATTTTTACGAAAGCATAAATTTCGTATTGAGAGGTGAATGTTACCTGGGTACTTGACTAAAATTTTTTTGAATGTTAATACATTGATTTTTTTTTATTTATAAAGATACTTCAAAGTTTACTAAATGATTACCTATCCCGGCAGAAATTATAATAGCAAATGTTGATATTGGCTATAATTTACTATTTGAATAAACTTTTTTCAAGAAAAGTAACAAGTATATGTGAAAAATTATATATATTGATTTTTTTGTAGTAACAATTTTTACTATATCTCATAGTGCTATTGATATGCGTTTTTAGCGATATTTTATTTGTACATATCATATCTTTCATGAAAAAAACCCTTCTTTATCACATTTCATAATCAGTTGATCATTAATTCAACAAACATCCTGTAAAAACTCAAAATTTAAAAAAAAGTACTAACCAACATCCATCAAATTTATCTAATCCATTCCTTTCATCTCTATTCCATAACTCTCACCTCCCAAAATTTTCAACCCAATTTTCAAAAAATCCAACACCCCCTAAAAACCACGTTGCTTAAAAAGCCGGCCTCGCCTCGGCAACTTTACATCAGCAGTGGTGCAGCATCGGCCCCGAAACCTCGTTGGGCGCCCTGAAGCCCCTCTCACTCCTGAGCTACACACACACACATTCACACACACTCTATCTCTCTCGCTCTCTCACTCCACACCGGCCGCCGCCGCCAGCCGGCTTTTCTGCTCGGCCGGCCGGCGCGCCACCCGATCAATATTGCCATGGCTACGCGCCGCGCCAGCAGCGCCGGAGAGAGAGAGAGAGAGAGAGAGAGAGAGAGAGAGAGAGAGAACGAGAGCCGCGGCTGCGTGTACGCGTATATACTCCCCGTTTACGAGAGCGAGAAAGAGAGTAGGCTTGTCTTTGTCGTATAGGGCGTGCTCGAGAAGCAGCAGCAGCAGCAGCAGGCCTGCTGACGGTTTTCCCGCCCGGCGAGGGAGCGAGGAGTGGAGAGAAATGTGTGCGCGTATAGAGAGCAAGGATGGGGTAGTAGAAAAGAGAGAGCGACAGAGAGTGAGAGATAGAGAAAGAGAGGGAAAGAGAGACAGAGATGCTGAGAGAGATGCATGCGGAGAATTTTTATTATGGAATAAAAATTAGAAAAGTTTGTCGGAGGGGTGGCTCTGGCGAATAAGCGGGGGAGTGAGATGAGGTGTTATGAGTTTTGCACTTTCTTAGGGGGGGAGAGGTGGCGTTTTGTCGCGTTTGCGGGACAAAAAGTAATGGTACTTTGGGATAAAGAGTAGTTTTGGCTTTTATGTGGCTTTTGATTAAATGGAAATTTAATTGGACTTTCTTGAAGGGCGTGCGGCGAAAACAGCTGAGGGAACAGCTGACTGTCCGAGTACGTGAATTAAGCTACGGGATGAATATTCAAAATATTATCAATACCGGTTGTAATGCAGATTAACGTTCGAGTAAAAAACTGAACATTGCCTGCATAATTAATTAAACAATGATATAATAACTATTGCACTTTTTGAATTTTCATTCTCGTTAAATCGCAATAAATATACTTTTACCTATTCAAATTTCAACAAAAACTTTATCCGCGCATTCGACATACGGGCATTTCTGAATATTTTCCGATACCCACTGCGGAATTCCAAAATATTTGAAAACCCACAGCCTCCCATTCTTCCGCCTCTCCCTACAAACGTATTTTTCCGCGTCGAAAAAAACATATCATTTTTCGTTCAGCAGCAACAAACAAAATCCCTCCCTCGCTCAGCGATTCAAGCATCAGCAATAACAGCACGGGAGAAAGAGAGAGAAAGAGCGAGAGAGGGAGAGAGTTAGCGAGCAAGCGCATCCAGACGGCCCGTTATCAGAGGGACGACTCGACTGCAGAGCCGCGAGAGATGGAATCCCGGCCATTGTTGTCTCATCTATACGGGAGAAATGAAAGAGCCGAGCGAGTAGGCCCCAGACGTCGGCGGCGTTACAGAAAAAGCGAGCGACGAGCCGGCTGATTGCGCGCGCCTACGTCACATCCGCGCGCAAGTCGGGAGGGATATAGTATATATATATATATATATATATCGGAGCGCGCTTTTGGCGCATAGTCCTCGTCTGTTCTGCTCGAGCGGCTCGCCCGCTGCGATAAAGAGAGCAGAGAGCGCTTTTCTTACTGTGCATCCTTACTTTATTCTTTTTCCTTGCGTTTACCGAGTTCTGCTTTACTTCGGTTAGTGCTCTTTCGCCCGCTCGTGGAGATTGAGGGGCAGAGGGAGGGCTATCGATTGTTTTTCTAGCTGCTTGTTTTCCGATTTGGCTGGGAATCGGATTCTGACTTTCCGGATTGCTGTCTGATTCTGGGATTTTCGGGCGAGAGTTTAATGTTGAAAGTAGCTTGCTTTTAATGATTTTGATAATCTGTCGAAAAGTCTCGATTATGTTATTCTTCAAATGCGTTTTCTCGTACATTTTCACGCTAATTTTTTAAGCTTGATTTTACATTTTTTCAATCCCACCGAGCACCCGGCATCAGGCAACCTTCCCTCCATTCTCCGCGCACCTGCGCCAAATCCCGAAAAACCCATCAAAATTCCTTTCTCCCAAGGTAAACGCAGACGTAAAAACAGCTTGCCCCGCGCGCTCTTGGGAATTTCGAATTTTCAATTTCGCGCACAATACCTTCGGCCGCGTAAATCACTTCGCGGGCGCGATAAATCAGCGAGACCTTATGCCGCGCGTAACGGCAACAGCAGCCCGCTGTAAAACGAGAACAGCAAGTGTATATATACCGCGCAATTCGTTTGTCCCTGGCGAGCGCGGACTTAGTTTATGAAACTCGCCCCGGCGCTCGTTGCTCGCTCGGCTCGCCTTATCGTTCCTCGCGCGAGCGCCGAGGAGGTAACTTGGCCGCACGGGGGAGCGCGAAACTTCGGCAGGCACTGTTACACGCGCGGAAACCGCTCGCTTTCTCTCTCGAGGTGTACCGGTTGGAGTCGAGGTATCTTACCGCTGGAGGTTTGAGGTTCTTCAATTTAGACTTTTTCATTTGTAGCTTTGTATCTTGCCGCGGGGTTGTCTGTTTTCCCGGAGGGTTGGGGGGTTGAGTTTGGTTGGGTTTTATATTGTGGTTGGATGGATGCGTTTGTTTTGATAAAGTATCTAGGTAGTGTGGTTGGAAAAGGAACGTAGTTTCTGGGAGCTTTGATTATTATTTATTGTTATTTAATTTACTGTAAACATTTTTAACAGAAGAAAGAACTATTCGGTATTATATAATTATTTTTGTTTAAGTTTATAAAATGTTTCAAGAAGATACAGTGAATGTTTAAAAACGTATGCGTGAAGTATCACTTCACCCATTCATATATCACAACTCACCTACAACGTCCAATACTTGACGTTTCAATATTATCTTCTACAATCCTCAAACAAAGCTTTTGCCAAACAATTTTCTCACCACTCCGAATTCACATTGGAGATCGGAATCGCGACCCAGCGTCCAACAAAAACTAATTTTACGCGCGAGTACCGCTGCGAAGAAGCAACGCTCCCTGAAAACTGATATTTTGAAACAATGCCAAAACAATCATTCCTCCGCGTCTTCTGTCTCTCATTCCCCTTGCGCGTCAGCGTTACATTTCAGCTCTTAAACGCAATAAAAGGATGCCATTTTCCCGGCGCGCCGCTCCTTTTGTCACGTGACCCGAAAGCCCTCGGGCGCTAACCCAGTGGGCCTGCGGCCGTAGAGGAAAAGAGCAGCGCGTGGAAAACGGCTTTTCCGCGAGAGAAAAATTTGAGGTTGAAAAAGAGGCGCACGCGCGCTTGCTGAAAACTCTCTCGCGACAGCAGCCATTCGAATGCAGTGGACAAATAGACGTTGACGCGTGAAAATGTAAGCGCTACAGTTTAGCGAGTGAAATTGGAGAACTTCAACTCGAGTTGAGAAAGACATTATTAATGCGGTACTCGTGTAAAGTTGTTTTTATCAATCGAGTAAAGCCGTGTCTGATTTTTAGAGCGATACCATTGTGCTCATCTAGATCCTTTACATTTTAGTTGAAATGTTAATTAAAGAATATGTATTCCTGATTTTGAAGCATTTCAATTTTCATTAACTAGAAAAGAAATATCTTAGAATACAAACGTATATTATACAACATAGCCTACTACCACACAAACTTAAAAAACCAACAACAATACTTTAACCACTGATGATGAACCCTAAACTAAATAACATGCCCACTTCGCTACGAAATCACATTTATGTCCATCATAAAACTATGCATCTTTTTAACCTAACCGAACCCAAGCATACTTACGCTCGCATACATGAAGCATCCATCCGCGTATATATCCACGCATGAATTTTGGACCAAAAGCGCGCTAGCTCGCGGCCGTAATATTGCAAGTGCTCTGCCGCCACGTGCATGTATCGTAAACTGAAGCACGAGATGTCGGCGGGAGAGTCCTCACGAAACTTAATTACACGCCGCATTACTGGCGTTCCTGCAGTTTAGGGTGGCTCGTCCTGTACTACTAGTGATGTCATTCTTCAGTGCACCTGCATTCTGTTATTATTACTTTTTTTCCAAAAAATTTTGGCTTTGTTGATAATAATGATCAAGCTGAACGTTTGTTTAAACAATATTTTGTTCTGGAACACAACTGTTTGGAATATAAATGGCGACGGCAAAGTGTAATAGCCAAGCTTGTTAGGGTTAATATTTACTTTATGACGAGGCAGCAACGCGCTTTCAATTAAATTAAGGCCATGAATCGGCTCAAATTGAACGCCGACTCGGCGAAATTTTCTCGAAACAGCCGCGGCAAAGTTCGCCGGGCCATGAATTTTTAATTCATTTTCACTTTCCGCAAACAAGCGCGTCAAAGCGCTCGCACAGATCTTCAAACTCCCGCGCTGAAAATATTAATTAAAGCACCTACCCTCCAAAAAAAAAACATACACGCACGCATGCTCCGATGAAGGCGAAATCAGCTACGTGAGCCGTGCGATCTAACGAGCTCTGCGCTCACCTTAAATTGCATTTGACCTTCCGGTCCGTGGGCCGCGCAGCACTTTTCTGCGCGCCTGCTACTACAGGCCAGCCGCCCCCGCCTGTAGTACGTAGGCCTCGTATACGCGAGTCGAGTGGATGCAAAGTGCGCAAGAGCAGCCGCAATTCAAAGCTGCTGAGGCTGCGCCGCCCGCGCTTTTCCGTTAATGAAAACTCCACGACGAGGCTGCTCTGGCAGCGCCAGCAGCGCCGGTAGTATAGTAGTAGTACACAGCGTGGCCGATCTTCGGCTGCCCTGGCTGAGAGCGACCTTTTTTTTCAGCCCCATTCAGGCCTTTTTCCCGCGCTACGGTCGCTCGCTTTTTTTTTATTTGACTTTCGGATCTGTGCGCAGATGCGTTGAGGGCTTTTTGCGCTGTATTGATTTGCGAATTGAAAGTGGGTTCGCCGTTTAGTGGCTATTGCTGATTGATATTTTATGTTGCTCGCAGGAGTGGCTTCGGCTAATTATCTTGCGGTTTGTGAATCACGTAAAAATTTCGTGGTATATTTTTATTTCGAAATTTGGCCTGGCTTTGGATATTTTTCGAAAATGTATATTTTTATGAAGTAGAAGATCTGAAAAACCTTTTCAGTAGATGTACATGCCCGGCAAAAATTTTCGAAAATGTCCAAAACCGGACCAGCGTGCGCCTTGAAAAAATATTATCAGCCTTACCGTCAGTCTCCATCAAGCTATAATATTTCGGAAAAAAGCCGCAGTACACCAACACCCCAAAATACTTCCACCCTTCTTTTCCGAATCTCCGGAAGCATTAACGTACAGATTTTACATCTCCCTTGCAAATTTTTTTACCTCAACTCATATTATTCGACCCTCCGGCATCTACCCACTCGACTATCCCAGCTCGCGATTCGTCTATTTTTGTTTACCGTTACGTTTCATACGGTCGGATTTCCCTTTTCCACCGGCGCGTTATTTACCCCTTTTTGCCCTGCGCGCGCGCGCGTTCCCCCGTCTGCGCTCGCCTTTTGTCTCATAACTTGCTGCATGCGCGCAGATTCGCGCGCAAATCCCTGCCTGAAAAACTCCGGTAATAAGTTTTGGGGAGCCTCGGCGCCCTGTAAATTTGTAGTTTACGAGCGCTGGTGTGCGCAGGCAAAAAGAATAAATAGCCGCGTCGGTGTCGATGATACATATATTTTCGCTTTGTTAATTGACCGGTGGCGGCTTGCCATGGTTGTAAATTAATAGAGATATTGATTAAATTGGAAGAGTTGTTTGTATTGAGAACGATTTTAAAAATGCCGCAAATTAACCAGCGATTTTTGATAATTAGGTATTATGAGTTTATCGAAATATAGGTTATTGTTTGAACGTGAAATGAAGTTGCACTTCGTTTTTAATCAGTGTTTGAAAGCAATTCGTTTAACAAATTTTTGTATTTTCAACGATAATGAGAATTTCCTAAAAGCAAGTAAACTATTAAGCAAAAAAAATACACTTCAATTTATGTAAAAATATAATCAGTAAATATTAAAAACCCAGCATTAAGCTCAACGCAACGTATATACCATTACTTCCTATAAAACAATAGCAAAAGCGTCCTCCTATTCAAACGATCCGCCCGAACAAATTCCACGATCGGCGCACGCAGCGGTGATACGTTATACAAAACAACAGCCATCGAGCAGATAAAACAAAAAATAAATAAAACCTTTCTCTACCTCTTCGCGGCAATAACTCATAGATCTCCTCCGTCCGCGGAACCCAGAAACCAAAAAATAAAAAAATAAAAACTGAACGAAAATAAACCCTCTCTCTCTCTCGCAACGACAGCGTTGCACGCGATACTCCTTTAACTCGATAAAGTTGCGAATGTACGCTTCTTCTTTCGCCCCAACATGTTGCTCTCACGTGAACGCACGTGCGTGGATTCCATTGTACACGAGAGCTCGCCCCCCACTGACTATGCGTCGCGCGTTTTAATTATAGATAAATCGCTTTTGCGGCTGTTGTTGTTGCTGGCCGGTCTTTTATAATTGGATTTGAAATTAATCGCGTTTAGTAATGTTCTATAATAAACTTTGAAAATGTACCAAAGTAGTTTTCATTTATATACTGATAGCCAAAATCAAATAAAAACAAATAAGTGGCCACACTTAAGGTGGGAATATATAGTACTATGGCCCATTATTTCCCTCCTCGAGTTTTGCGGGAATAATAGATAATTTTCAGCGCGCATTTTCAGGGAAATAAGTGGTCATTATCAAAAACAGCAGTTCTTTAATTAGCACTCTTATCCGTTCTTCTACTCTTTTTTAAAATCTGCATTAAAACGTTGTTTAGGTAAATTTCATCTTATAGTTAATAAAAAGAATTAAATCAAAATTAATCAGTTAGTAATAACGAAGCACCAGATAACTTCTCAATCGATCCCACAATGGTGAAGTCACAAAATTCTCCAATACCATCCGTGAGACTAGACACAATAAAGTGAAGTACATGAAGGGCCAATCAATACGCGCGCTGGCACTCGCATTCATTTCTCCTTCCGCGCAACCTCATCTTCTTGCTTGCTTTTGCAGTGACGCCCGATCTTTGTGACGAGACCAACAACTGACTGACCTCCCGGCTCGTTTTGCAGTTGCATGTACACGCATATACACGCACACAACATCGCGAGAACGAGGCGCATGAAAGGCGCCTATCTTGCTCTGTGTAAGCAGACTTGGGCCTTTCTGCTATTCCCGCGCTGTAGAGTTCATATTGTAAGCGATGTTTTGTTTAGCGCCGAGCTTGATGCGACTTTTGCCCGTTAAGATATGGCCGTATTATGATTAGAGCGCGTTAATGAGATTATTGACGCCGGATAAAGTATGACGTCGCTGGATTGTATCGGGAAAAAATTGCGAGAATGAGCGATGCGATGTGAATGATCTGACGGAGAATGGGAGGAATGTTTGACGAGGCTATCGCTAGATTAATGGCATAGTAATGCAAGGCCGCGATGCGTGTTATTGTATCTCATTGACATGTTGGATTGCGCGTTTCGCTTGTTATTTTTATTTCTTTTAAAGCTTTTTATTTTGTTTTTCAAGGAATCGATTCTCGGAAATGCAAACTCTGTTTTCCTGAATAATCTCGTGATTACGCGCTGGTCTAAAATTAAAACGTGTGATACAACTGACTATTGAAAAAACCGCTTTTCTGCAAATACATTTTATCAGAAATATCACGTAAGGTATAAATGCAATTTCGAGAAAAAGGTATGAATTAAAATTTAATAAAGCACAAACATTTTTGCTCTACAAAACTTATTTACCAAGACAACCTAAATAAAAATTTTAAATCTTTCAACTCCAGAATTTCCCCGGGCAACTCGCAAAAAATCTCTCAAAAACTACCCGCACACAAAAACCAAAAACTCCAGCCGCTCGCAATTTCCTGGCAGTGCCCCCTCGCTTCTTAGCGAATCCCGCGCGCTGCACACTCTCAGTAGTAGTAGCGTGTAGTAGCAACGTACGCGCGCCGAAACAACGAGGGAACTCGCCGCCTCCTCCTCCTCTGCGGCAGAGTGAGAGAGAGAGAGTGAGTTCTATCGCGTGCAGTAGTCTGCGAGCAGCGACCGGATGTGACGTGGCAGAGTCTAAAGATAGACTCCGCGTGCGAGCGAGCGGCTGACCCTTCTCTCTCTTTCTCTCTTTCGCTCGACTTCGCCTCTTGCTGATTACTATTTTGCCTTGTGCTGTGCGAAGAGTTTGGTTTAGCTTTGGTTCTTTTTTTTATTATTTTTTTTTGTATTTTAGAAATACTTTTATGAATTAGGATGGATTAGTGTTAAATACTATTAGAACAAAAGTTATACAACAGATATTTTTTAAAGAATTTATTTTGGAGGATTTCTTTTCAGTTTATATAAGAGAGTTATTAAAAAATACTAAAGTAGTTTACAGTAATCACAGTAAAATCATAAAATACGCTTCACTTGCAGGATAAACTATTTCCTCTTATCCTTTTTGCACAGCGGCAAAACGTGTTTGCCTTATTCCCAGAAATAAAAATCACACACTCAACGCAACTTATCATCGCCGCGCAGAATCCGTGACACAGGATCCGCACAATATCGGCACGGTAAATTTTCGTCCTCATGTTTTCCCATATACGCAGCTCTCTTTCTCTTTCTCTCTCCCTCGGGCGGCGGGGCTCAAGGCCACTGTGTCGATGACGTCGCGAGATGCTGTCGTCGGCTTGTGCCTGGCTTTTGTCAATCCTCCACTTCGTCCTCGGATTTCTCGCAGCCCGCTTTTCTCGGCGTCGTTTTGTTCTTGCGGTCGTCTCTCCCCCCTCGGCCCTTCCCCGCGTCTTGTGCGGTTTTGAAAAAGGCCTTATTTCCCACCCGCTGCTGCTATTTTTGTACTCTTTCCATCGCGAGTGTTGGTATGTTTTTGCTCGCGATGTGTATAGTGACCGAGAGCTGAATAGATTGATGGAGTATTGGATGCGTTAAAATTAAAATTTCACGTTAAAAAAGACTTTTTACGAGCTAACTATCTCATGGTAATTCCTGAATGTGGAATAATATAGTATTCATAAACATCATATCTATTATTGTTTCCATATTACCTTCAATTTCAATGCATTTGTATTTAAAATCAGTTAAAATAAATCCAAATCCTTCAGCGCAAAAACAGATCGTCAATTAGAAAATCACTCACCTCCAGGTGACGTAGTTTTTCTCGTGACGCGCAATTTGGCGCCAAGTCACTTGTTCCCGTCTTGCCGTCTTTATTTTGCCACTCGAAACTGGTTATTTGGAGAGCGCGCAAGCGCACATGAGAAAGAGAATTTCTCAGTAATTAATTCAACGAATCGATGACGCAATCGTCGGCTGCTGCGCTGGCGCTGCGATCTCGGTTAATGAAAGGATTGCATTAATGAAAGTCGCTTTCATTCAAAGCGTTGCGCTCATACACATGCGGCGATTTCTACTCGTTTGCTAATTTTTTTTTGCACAGCAAATAAAGGAATTTGCTCTGGATGCTGTAGCGGCTTTGAAATTTTAATCCGGTTTGTGTTGAGTGATTTGAAGTTTGAAAAGAAACAGGTATTTTAGTTAGTCAATGAAGATGTTTGTGGTGACCGATTCTTATATTTTCATTTAAACCTGATTTCTTTCGAATTTATTTGTGGAAAACATAACTCAATAAATAATGTTAATTGTTCAAAATAACAGTTTTTATAATTATATTTTTAAATCTTTTTTTAAATATTGTATCGTTAAACTAAATTATCATTGCTCAATCAATACACAGAAACTTTACGTATGCAATCAATGCCACAACATCATCAAAAGGAAAAAAAAACTAAATATTTCCGATCATCCCAACACGCTACTCCACAAGGCAAAAAAAGTCGACCGCTAGTCTTGAAATTATACATCCTCGATAGACCATCGCAAAAAAAAGCAAACATCACCGATAAAGAAACGTTACAGCGGACGCGCGCAGACGGAATCGCGACGCAGCCGAGCAAGCGGCTTATCTTTATCCGGCCTACGCACGGTAGACACCCAACTGTTCCCGTCCAAAGTCAATTCGATCACTCGGCATTCATAATCGCCGGCAGCTGCGCCGCCAGCTTCATCCCTCTTATACACGCTTGCAAAAGGAGGAACATCGCCGATCTGTCTCCCCGCGCGAGCTCACGACGAATCGAGCGTTTCTAATCTTCTTCTCTTTCCGCACGGCTCTCTTCCTCGTCTAGGTACATAAGCGCCGGCAAAAATCCGGGCGTTCAAGCGAGAGCTTTGTGAGCGGCTGCTGGACGCGTAATGAAGCGAGCCGGCGCGTGGGAGCTCGCTGCACGTGCGCGATATTAGAAGAGAGCCCTTTGATACGCGCCCGGCTACGTGCAGGGATTCGCGATGTATTTTTGTCCTGGTCCAAGAGGTCAGGCGAATTTTATTCCGCTCGAGCTTTTGTTGAATAACGCATTAGGCTACGGTGCTCCTCTTCCTTCGTGTTGTTACCTTATTTTTCGGTGCAAATCGAGGCGATAGGGCGACGTTTTCCAGTAATTTTCAATTGACTTGTTACAAGAGCTCTCAATCGCGAGCTGCATTCTCCTAATCTTCGCGTCGATACAAGAAGCAGGAAGCTCGACGCAAAAGCTCAAATATCTCTCCCTCTAAACGAACCAGCCGCTGATCCATCTTGCAAAGCCTCCTCCAGTCCTACAGTCATAATTAACAACCAGTTCTCCAGCCAGGTCGTTGGCATTCCCCGTCTGGTTGCGAATCCGAAGCCGCTCGTTGTCTCGCGTTAACAGGCTTCGATCAGCCGCTAACTTAACCAGATACGCGGCAGCGCGTTTTCACGGCAAGCTCTGGCTTACGCGCGGATTATCGCCGAAAGGGAGAAACGCAGCGCCACTCCCGCTTTGACATGCTTCTGCAGGCTTTGAGGCGGATTAAGACAATAAGGATATCGTCGCAAAGCGGCCAAGTAATCCGAAAGCGAGCCGTGCGCGCGCGCTTTTATTATTCCGTTTTACGTTAAATTGATCTTACATTTCGCGCGAAGCCGGCTAAATGTACGCGATTGGGCTTCTGTTGGGTGCGGGCCGCGTGGTGTTTTCGCTGAGGGAGAATGTATCTGGGAGATGGGATACGGTGAGGAATCTGTGGGGGAGGGGATCAAGTTTGCTTTGCCGATAATCGCGAAAGTAAGGATCGCACTTTTGGCGGCTCTAAACTTTCGAGAAGTATTCTTTTTTACATTGAGTGGCTTAGATGGTAAAGTTTCGCTTGAAATTTGGAAACATTTTTAAGTTGAAAGTCGACTGTTTTATACAAAAAATTAAATAACATTAAATGCAACGCTAGTGTTCTTTAAGCAATTAATCAAAAACAACATCGATTCACTAAATCCCATAAAAGCTCCAAACTTGCAGGACGTGAGATTTCGGCCTTCACGTACATGAAAGCTTAAAAAAGAAAGAAAAAATTGCCCTGGCGCATTGTCTTGGCATCACCCCGGCGGATCCCCGTCGACGACGACGTTGGCGCCATAAAGACAGGCAGGCAGGCGCGTTTATTAAAATTAATTACCAGGCGAATATAATCAAAGTCTTGACGACTTCCGGCCACGGCGCGGCGCAAGGCCGTGAGACAGCTTATAATTACCCGCCCGGCTATGGGGGAGGCGAAGCTCTTTATCCGCCACTCTATGTATACATGCGCGTTTAACACCGCGCACACGAGGGCGATAAATGCGAGAGCGGAATTTTTTTTACAAAGTTTATACTTTCAAATTTTTCAAGGCTTTTCACTCGCTGCGGAAAAATGGAGATTTCGGGGATCGCGAATGGGTAATGTAAATTTTTTAATCGTAGGTTTTATCGAGAGCTTTTAATCTGTTGGTGTGGCTTGTACGCAGTTTGGAAGAGAAGTTTGTATATTAAGTCTTTGAGACACGGATTAAACTTGCGAAAATAAATTTTTTACATACATTTATTCCTAACAATACAAATCAAAACTGATAGAAAAAAAGAAAAAAGGCCGCCATTATTATTATATTTTTTATTATGAAGTAAACATTTAGAACTTACTCATTCTAAAATTTTTCTTAATAACGCACAGCAGCAAATTCCATTTTTATTTGCCGTCTCAATAACAATTTACTCTCCTATATAACGAACGGAAAAAGCGCGAAACTTTTGTCGCTCGTGCTCTAAAGCTCGATTGTTTCAAGCGCTGCTCGCCATCATCGCGCTCTCGCGATCCCGGAGATCGATTCTGCCATATAAGGGCTGAAGTTTCATCGCTTTGTTTGGCACACTCGCGAGCTTTTGTCAAGAGGAGCGGATTGGAGGGGCGGAGCCGGTTTACGATGCGACGACCCATCGAATGACGAACGCGAGCGCCTGCTGAGCCAGAAATTTCTATCTCGGCTTTATGGAAACTTGTCAAGTAGTTAATTGATTTGCCTTTTGCGCGGCTATTTCACGCACCCGCCTATGTATATGTGCGCCAGAGAAAATGTCATGAACTTCGCAACGCAATGGCTCCGTCCTTACCCCGAATATAAAACTTCAATTTGAGCCGCCTAGATTAAAAACGGCAGTTCATACGCCCGCCGCTAAAACGCAATTAAAATACCCGCGCGAGCTGCTATAGCGGCACCAGTGGCAATTCAGTACCGCGACGCGTCTTTTGAAATTATTTAAACACTGGCCCGACGTCATTTGTCATTTATGCGCGCTCTCACGACTGGAGATTAATGCACGTCGCTAGCTTATACGCGGCTAACCAGTGCTGCCGCTACAGTTTCACGCGCGTCTAACGGCCGTGCATAATCGCCTCTGTCTGTTAATTACCTGGCGCAATTTTGCCTCGCTCGCTTGGGGCATATTTCGGTGAAGATTTAGATGTAAGATGTGCCCGGGTGGAATGTAAACATGATTTTCTGTCTTTTTTCTGTTTCAGGTAAGAGATCTTTTGGTGCGGAGGAATGACAAAGATTGAGCCACTTGATGGCGCATGGTACGTTTGCTTTTCTATGGTAGTAGTTTATTACCGAACAAAAATGGTTCAGTGTTCCAGCGAACATTTTTGTTTGAAGCTTCGAAATTAACAAGGGCGAGTGAGCTTGAAAGACTTTTGAGAAGAAAGTCCAAGTTTTTGCTTAGGTTCACGAACTACGTGAAAAGTTAGTTTATCGAGGAGAAATACGTTTGCTGCATGTAATGCATTTGTGAAACTTGACCTGTGAACAGATAACATTTAGACACAGCTGTTGAAAATATTGTATAGAGTTCAACAAAAAGTTATTCCCGCAAGATGACATATTGAACGCATTATCATTCAAATAACGATTATTGCATTCAGTCATCTTTTTTTTATAAAGCAATGTATTCTACTTACAACATAGTACAATTGCTTTATACATCATTTGATAATCCATATTTTTTAATAATACATGAATAATAATTCTCATATAAATTGTAATTACTAACAGATGTTCACAGCAAAGAAATTTGCAGCAATACCTTTATTCTATAAGCGTATAAGCAAAGAAGCTTGCAGCTATTCCGTAATCCAATATCGTAAGCATTAATTCTTACTATTTTAATTAAATTGAAATAATGCAACTTCAATTTTACTTAATAACTTATACAATTCAACATTTATACAATGATTCAGTACTTTTGTTTTAAATATCAATAGAAACAAGACACTAGCTAAGAGAGAAAGAAATGCTCAATGTATTTCACTTTACGAATATGATAAAATCTTTGGAAAAAATAAACTTTCAAGAATTCTAAATTAGCAAAGACTTTTTTAAGCTTATTTTTTCCGAAAATTTGATCATTATATTTTTTTCTTTGAGCCTCTCGGTTTCCCAAAAAGAAATCCTTCCACGCAAACTCTGTAAAAAATTTGAAAAAAAAAAAAAATTTTAATGTAAATATACTTTCTTTGAACATGCATGCGTTTAATTACGGAAACTTGAAGAATATAGGAACCCAGTATTTAAAGTACTTTTAAATTATTCAGAATCTTGCACGAGACACTTCATTACTGAAAATTTTGCTGGAAGGGTCAAATTCTTTCTGGGTTATGAAGCGGTGAAAATCGAGGCTATTAAGATTACATATTTATAGATGAAATACACGCATTGTTTGTTATAATTTTTGACGGCTCGCAATTGCGAATGTTCCTAGAGCTTTAATTACGTTGATTACTTTTATCAGCTATAGCGTGAACAGTTATTTTTGATTTCCACATGCTGCTTAATTACGCTTGACGTTAAAAGCTTTTTTGAAATACGTCGTGTTGCATTAGAAAGTTTGATTCGAAACTCAATTATCGTGCGAGCTGCTGTTTTGTGTACATTATGCGAAGTGCATGTTTATTTATGTATGCGTTTACGGTAAATTATTTAATTTTAGAGAAGTGCCTTAAATGGTCACTTACTAGTGCACTAACCCTAATTGCAATTTAGCACTTGAGCTTGCCTGTGCATCTGATCTAACGGGAAATTTTGTATTAATGAAGGAAGACGATTATTAAATTATTTAAATAAACTTTACAGCAGCATGCAGTAATGCTTTTTTAAGGTAATGGAAATCGTAAATAGTTTTAAGTATTATTGCTTCGAATGCCAGTGTATATTATAAATTACAATTATAAAATATAATTATACTTATAAATAGTTTTATTCCACACACTTTCAAGTATTCTCTATATTTTTCCAAAAATATAAGAGCATTTTTACTTGAAACATTCAGCACTAAAATGCAAAAGCATAAACAAAAACAGCTAAATTTCAAAAGATAAAGCCCTAAGTACTCATAGATCAACTCTAAACCCCTCAGCTTCGTGCGGCCAAACAACGCCCGGCCAGCTCGTCGGAGGAACCCGCGCAGCATACTTAACCTTTTCTCCTCCGAAAGCGTCCGGCCGATCCTCCTCAAGTCCTCGCGCGCACCTGACGACTTTTTAAAGCGCTTCCGCGTGCGCGACCGCGTCATTAATCATTCTTGTTTTTCCAACTGGAAGCCTGGACTGCCGCTTCTGCTGGGGTGTTAGAAGTAGGCGGAGCGAGGGTTACGCGAACCGAGGCATATAGAGGATCAGCTTTCGAGGAGGTGTTTTGGAACACGGTAGAAAGAGTTGCGGAAGTTTGGTTTTGAGTTAATTTTAGTTGGAGCTTGATTATTTTTTTAAAGACATGCCTTTTTTTAGTAACTTTGGGAAGAATGTTTAAAATTCTAATTTCAGTTGAGTCTGAAAAAAACGAGCCATATTAGCTGTTTATTTAAAATATGATCAAGAATCTAAGATTCATGCGTTTAATTGATAATAGTGTTAAAACAGTGACATAATTGGAACGTAAATTGAGTAGATAAATGACAATTTAGAAAGTCAAATGAATTTTTACTCTATCGCCGGTGACATTTGCATCATTTATGCAAATCGATTTAGCGACTCGTTATAAAGAGTTCAGACTTTCTAATGGAGTACATTGCAAAAATACGCATTAGCCAAAGGATAATTAATAAGTAATTGAAGGGTGACGAAATGACCGATGAATAATTTCTAATGGCTTTCTGCATATTAATAAAATTAATGAATATATCCAAGCTAGAACCCAAGTTTCTTTTGAAGTACAATTACATTTAAAAAATTAAGAAAATAGTTTGAAAATCAAAATTCACTTACATCTTTTCAACAAATATTATCCTTGTCTCAAAAAAACAAGTATTCAGTACATAAAAAATCGCCCTATTAAAAATTTAAATCAGCAAAAAAATCACAAGACCCTCAGCTCAGAAAATCCAAAGATTATAACACAAAAATCCCTGGACGATGACAAAACGACTGAAGCGAAACACGAACAAGGACAAAGTATATCGAATGTTCTCACCTCCCGCGAGTGCACACAAGCCAGCGTTTGGAAGATGATCGGCTCCTCTTACCGAACCTTTTATATCCCGCGGACTGGCCTCTCTCCTTCTCTCTCTTACTCTTTCTCCACTCTCGCTTCCTTCCGCGATAATGACTTTCGGTTCGAGTGGCCCCGGGATTTATTGGCCTTTGAAAGTTCGGGAGCGCCCCCCCCCCCAACCTTCCGTTTGACAGGTAGTAATTTAATCCGCTCGCCGCCGTGAAAAGAAACGCGCTTATCGTCGGCTTTTTCAATTAGCGATTTCATTTTCGTGATTTATTTTGAGAGGCTTTTTCGAGTGTTTTTTGCGAGGAGCTAATAAAAATGTGAAAATTCAGGGGTGGATGTATTGCGTGGCTCCATTCCTCGGATTAAATTTAATGAATATTTTATCATTAAACTTCGTTTAAATATTAATAAGATCCATTAATTTGACGTACTTTAGATTTAAAGCTCATCGTGATGTTAATTAATAATGAATGGTCGATATAGCGCCTAAAAAGTAATTAATTTGTGAAATTAGCGATTTTTACTTTAAATTCAGTAGTAGTTAATATATTTCATATTTTCACCAAAATTAACCGTTGAATATTGATTTTAAAATGCTCATTTACTTATTAGGATTCCTAATGAGCTAATTAAAAATGTAAAATACGTCGTTTAAAATAAATTTACATTTTTATAATTTTCATAAATAATAATTGATATTTTAATGCATACTTTATAATTATCATAATTAGTGCATTATTACTAACAAGTTAAATAAAAAGTCACTTGCTACTTGATTATATAAATTATTAGTTTAAGTCAGTACACACTTAATTTATGAAAGTATAAGATACGTAAGAGTCGTTTTTGTCGGGTATGTCGGTGGTAGGTCATTATCTAAATAACCAAAGGCAAAAAGCCAACGGACCAAGGCGTGGGCACGAGAAAAAGCTACCACAGCTAACGGAATCAGCCCTATTAAAGTTACTCGAGCGGTCTTATAACAACGGAGACAAACCGTCATTTTTAATGAGAGGGAAAGTCAGTCTAAAGCATTTCCTTCCACGTAAAGATACGTCATAAAAAACATTGCTTATCTGCTTCCTATCGAAAGATAACATCGGGCTGAAGTGAACTTGAAATTCTGGCTAATCTGTGCCATATTCGCATTCAAGCCAATCACCTAAGAGAATTTTTTAACTATTATTCATGAATGATGCAATTAAAACTTAAAATTTTGGATTTTTTCATTCAAAACATTTTTTAGTTTATTCTAACAATATATGGTTCTTTAAATATTTCTGATCATTCTAACTACAACAATATGTCAAATTCAAAAATTTCTGTTGTTAAAATGACCAATACACCCCTCACGAAACACGAGACCTCGGTAATAAAAGGCTTAGTACACATTATATCAAAACTTTTCATTCACTCAGCTTGACAAGCTATATCACCATACTTTTCAATCTCAAAAACAATAGAACATCCAGTTGAGTTATATCACGGCGAAACATGTGGCTACAGTCACAGTAGTGTGAACCCGAAACCAATTACATGAATTCCCCCTATCCAAAGAAGAGCCATATTGGTGGGCAGGCTGGTTGTGTGTCGGACAAGGTAAATATTGTTCGGTAGGATAAGGGACGCAACGGCCACGCGTTGATCAAGCCAAAAGAGACCGACACGATTAGACCCTCCAAGATTCGTCTTTCCGTTGCTCCTTAACTCGACTCTCCCATCCATTTTCTCCCTCACCCTCTCCATCTCTATCTCTCTCTCCTTCTGCGACACTGCAAATAGCCCAACAGTAGCAGCCTGCTTGCAGTTTGAGCTGCTCCTTGGGTTGCTTGCCAGAGCAGAGCGCGTGATTCGCAATGGCGATTAATTAATGCATCGCGCCAACTCGAAAGCTCGATACTCGGGGACTGCTATAGTGGTGTTGCTGCCGCTGCAGTCGCTTGGATTTATGGCACCGAAAGATAATTGAATTCTAAAGTTTTTATATGCAGAAGTAGAGCGAGGGATGCTTTTTGATGCTGTCGCACGATCAGCGGGACAATTATGCCAATCTAGCTGGGATGTAGTCTACGAGTGATAAAAGTGGAATGGGAAAATAAATTGAAGAGGTTTCGTGAGAGGAATAGAACGAATGATGAGCTTTTTCGGTGTTATCAAAACTAAAAGATTGCATGTATGCGTTGAAATTAAATAACAATTGCTGTTGTAGCAAGAGTTATTCTTGCGTCTGTGTATTATCTGGATTTTTACCGTTTTATATTGTTGCTGAAAGAATAGGCGAATTAGTCGTGTAATGCTTGTAAGCTTTCGTACGAATTAGTTATAGTTGACTAAAGTTTTCGCGTAATTCAACAAAGTAACTTTTTTCTTACCGTCTAATTATCATAATCGACTAAAGTTTGGTTTCTACTTGAATTTACGTTTATCCCTTCCTAAAGTAGTGCTCCAAGGAAAATTTAAGGGAACTTACTCAAGGTCTCTTGTAACTTCCGTATATTTGACTTTCTAAGGCCTCGAATTCATTATATTCGCGTAACGGTATATATACCTTATTTAAAACATCAAGTGTCAATAACCCGGATTATAATTTTGATAAGAGTGGTATTAATTGATAAATAAAAGAGCTATTCTGGAAAGTAACAATCCGAAACTTGCAATGGGCACCTATTGCAAATTATTTGCGGTCAAATATTGTCGATCGAATGGCAGACACCAATAACAGAAATTCTAGTCCAAATCGAGTTCATACTTCAAATATGATAATGGATTGACGTAATAGCATCGTTAGTGCATTAGCTAAACCATTATGGTAATCGATACGTTAATGAGAATGGCAATCGTCATGAGATTGTCAAACACGAATTTAAAATAACAAATTTTAGTTCGAATATATGCATTAATGAAAGTCAATAATTCAACAAACTTTAATCAACATTATCTATTAAATTGTTCAGCTCTAATTCAATTTCTGTTATCATCTGGAAAATCGCATCAGTTCAAATTGCACGAATGCCGCAGTCCACATTCGTCAATCCAAATCGTGGCGTTCGACGCGTTGAAATCCACGCGAACTTTTGGCGCCATCAAAAAAGCTTCTCAAGTTGTTTTTTCTTTAACAGATTAGCCCGATCCCTTTTCTAAAGTTATAATAAACTGCAGACGCCAGGCCCAAACAGCTTAACTTGCCCGGTTAAAAGGAAGTTAAAAAAATCAGAGGAAGCTTAAGCCCAAAGTTTCTCCTTACGGCAATCCTTCCAACTTGCGCTCGTCTTCCGCCGCGGGAGAAAAAAAAGCTCGAAGATCGAGGCAGGAAACAAACGCATCCAGCGCAGGAGCGTGAGCAATCGCGCCGGCCGGCCGGCGCCGCGCCCTACGTCCGCATTTTCAATTGGTCGATTTTAGCGCGCAAGTATTTCCTACTGCCTGGCGGCGGGATTCCCCGCGTGCCACAGTCCCCGAGGGCGCGCGCAAAGTATATACAACTTACGCACGCGCGCGTCCTCGAGAGCACAGCGGCAGCCTCTGGCTATATATACACGAGCGAGGGAGAGAGAGAGAGAGAAAGCGGGGACCTCAGACGAGAGCATCGATCTGGGCGTCGCCCTCCAAGATATAACCCTCCCCCGCCTGCAGCGTACAGCTGCGAAAGCAGCAGCCCTTTCCCGCGCGAGCGAGGAACTCTCTCTCTCTTCCTCTCTCTCTCTTACTGCGAAAGCTTTCCTCCACGCTTCCCTCCCTACGACGCCGCACTGTCTGCCCCTGTCCACCCGCTGAATCCTCCCGGTTGTACCCTTTTCCCTTCGAGGGAGTGTATGTGTGAGTGAGCGAGCTCGCGTGTCTCGAGCGATCGGGGAGAGAGAGAGAGGAAGGCTCGCTGGGTATTGTGACTTTGGATTCTGCGGGACTCTGGAATTTTTAGGTATGTCCGGGGACACGATTGAGGGTTATTGGCTTGTGTGCTAATGCGATAAACTTTTTGATACACTGTAGATAAATAATGTTTAAACTTATGGGGCGTTTAACTTTAGCAAGATAACATTTTTGAATGTATAATAAAACGTTTTGTTACATTCAGTTTTGTTAATAAATTAACAAAGTTAGATAAAATTCACAAATTTAAAAACCACACGTTTTAAATAAATAAAATACATGCACGATAGCGCTTCGAAAATAAAAAAAAATATATGTACATACAAACTCTCCGATTTTGCAAAGCTCCACTATCGCAAGGCATAAAAAAAACTGCTGAAAAATCAATATTGCAAGCATGCAGCATTAAACCCTAAAGGACCGAAGCCCGCGGCCCTTAACATTATTTCCCCTTTGCATTATCGTAGAGTCATAACTATTCCACACTCTACAATGTACACACATACACCCAGACACACATGCTCGTCCATAGTTCACCTACCTCCCTCGGCGCTCAGCCGCGTGCACATAAACCCCCCCTCCGTCCCTTTACGATCCCTTGCGCGCCCTCTAGCGCGCCCTTCCGCAAGCTCCCGCCGCCCTTTTGCCCTCCCTCTCTTTGTCTGCCCTGCTGCTCGATCTTTCCCTTGCCATCCGGGACCTCGCGCCGCCGCCCGCGCTTTCCCGCTATATATATGTGTACATATATATATACGCGGGAATCGCCGCGCTATGAAAAAAAAATGACGAGACTCGATCCTCGCATCGCATTGTCGCGCAACAGCGCCTCCTCGCTTGGATTAATTATACGCGCAGAGCTTCGGTAAGAGGCCGCGCGGCTGCCTTTTTCCGCTGCGCTCTCGTTGCCGCGTTTTGTTCTCTCTTTTTTTCCCCAGTTGCCGTTTAGGGGCTGCGGCGGGAAAAGCGCGCTCTTTTGTTTTTCGCCGAGCGAGAGCCGTGGAAATTGCGGACGCGCGACTGAAATTTAATGCCCGTCAAGCGTAAAAGATTGTCGTTGACGTTGCAAGCTGGGAGGGGGTGGAGTTTTCGAAATTTTTTTCCGGAGTGTCGAGTCGCGGGAGCAAACGCAGGCCACTTTTTTACGACGATCTCTAATTGGCCATTCGAGTTTCGAAAGCTTTAATTCCTTCCGGAAGAACGAGACTTGCCGCGAGAGGGAGTTTCCGTTGTAAATTTAAACTTTGGATTTTGCTTGCTCGCTGGAGGAAGCTTTGTGATGGTGAAGAATAAGTATCCGGAAAAAATGTTGGAAATATGTTTTAAGGTATTTGGAATCGAAATATATTTTCTATAAAAATGGCTGCACAGATATTCGAGCGCGCGTTTGTGCAAATGCGAGCTCGTCTACCTCTGAACTTGCTAAATCGATTTCGACCTAAAAATGGAAACTTATTTTTTTTTTTTCATTTCGAAAAGAAATTTGGTTGAAAATCATTTTTTATTTTGATTTTGATTTGTTTCAGAGCAATTTTAGATATTCAGAATTTATGCTCAGTTTTTCATTCATTCATACATTCTTTATGTATTAATCAAATCTACTGTTATGCTGTTGGAATTGTTTAAATCATCTACGTTTGTTTTTCAGAATCTATAATAAAAATATAATAAATATTGATTTCGTATGCTTTAATAAATTATTTATTTCTCTAAAAGCTACACTTTTAATAGTTCATTAAATTTAAAGTTTTTATACTGGAAGCAATATTTTCGATAAAAAGATCAATGCATAATTACATTAATTTTAATGCGAATATACACGAATTCCTCAACAGTTTCCTTTAGTAGAACACAATTGGGCATTATTTTTCTTTAATGTTCGAAAATTTTGCTACCGTTATATTTAAATCGAGTTTCATCCTGGTAGAAATATCACCATTAGAATTACTAAATGGCTAGTTTTTGGCCATTTTCTTTCTTAGAAACCATTAACTAGCCATTAATCGGCTATCAGAGTAATTTATACCAGAAAATGTAAAAACATTCCACAGTGTACTATAACCCGCATTCACTACTTACAACAATTTCTAATATCACAATAACACAAAATACTCGGCAAAGTAAGTCCTAACCTCCAAAAAGTTTGAAACACTCAAAGTGAAATCTGCGAAGCAGGGTTGAACGTCCCCCTGATCCCGGCAACGATAATCGGCCCATAAGAATAACCTCTTCTCCCAGCCGCGCGCGAGAAGACAATAATCTCCGCGTCTCTCGAGCCCATTGTGCGAGCTTATCCCCGCGAGTCTCTCGCGTAAGGAGGCGCCAACTCAAAGCGGACATCTCGCGGCTCCTTGATTGCGCGCAAACACTCATACAGCCGAGACACTCGGCTAGATGAGCGAATCGTTGAACTCGGTGTCGCGCGCGCGCGAATTAAAGTGAGAGAGGAGCATTGTGAGGTCGACGACGAGGAGGAGGGAGGGAGGAAGGAAGGAAGGAAGGACGCGTTTCTCTCTTCCGCCGATGTTAGCCGTGATTACCGGGGAGATTACGCGCCGGCGGTGGGCTAAGAGGCTGTGTGTGGCCTGCCTGCATCCGGTGTAGCTGCGCAGTCTCTACTTGCTCGCTCGCGCTCTCTGACGAAATCCGGACGGGGTTTAGATGAGCTTTGGGATAGAGATGACAGCCTGAGTGGGCTGGAAGATGAAAAGTGTCGTATTGGGGATGTGTACTTCTTGGCTGGCTGATGGTAATGTCTGTAGAAGAATATACTTTTTAGGGCTTTCTTCATTTACTTTGATTTTAATTAAAAATAATGTTATTCTAAATCAATGTTGGAACAATATTGATTGGCGGTTATACTCGGTCAGGGTGTAGAAAACCACCGCAATATTTATATAAACTCCAAAAAGAACGAAAAATATTATTTAATCTTTAATAAAAAAATTTTTTAACAGTATACTTATGATGTACAAATCAGTAACAAGAGTCTAAGCAAACAAAATTTTTTCCCAAAGCATAATCCCAAGACTTTTTCCATCCCTACGAACGCATCGTTACCGGTTGTTTCCTCTGCAGTCGTAGAGATAATATAAATAGAGAAAGAAAGCCAAGCTAAAATACTTTTCACTGATATAAGTTTTTATGACGCTACGTTTGAGAAATATGTAGGTATTTAATTATTAACTACGTTAAAAGAATTATGCTGAATAACTAAAGAATACTTATGAAATTCATCATAAAGTCACTTTTTTCATGAAGGCCCATGGATCTTTCCTACCGACAAATCGTTTCCACTTACAAATACTCCTCCGTCCTACCTTTGCTATCTATATTACCTCTATGCCTGCATCGCGATCTTCACCAGCAATAGCTGCCTGGACTCCCCATCGCTGCGAGTGCGGAGCACGCGGGTTAGGACAGACGTTAATTGGAGACACGTGATTACCGGGGCGAGCACAGGAATCGCCGACTAAGTATTGCCGCCGCGGTGCGCGCTTCCTCTTGCACTCTCTTCGTGGCACGGGGGGGGGGGGGGGGGGAGGGGGGATGCCCCTGGGAAGGGGGGGGGGGAACGAAGAGCGATCGTTGAAAAACCGCTGATCGAGAGGTCCCCCCTGCCTGCTAATTAATTGGGGAGTCGAGAGTGAGGTCTACGTGATTTATGATTGGGCAGGGATTTTTGTGAAGATTGGTAGGTGTGAATTAAACTTTGTGTTTTCTTGTATAGATAGGTTGTGTTTATGGGGAATATGTATCTCTAGCAAGAGAGACATCAATGTTGTAAAATGTATCTCTGGCAAGTCTACAAGTATAGAAAAATCGATAACTGTAATGGTCGCGAACGCTGTTTTTTGAATAATTAAGCTTCACCTCCGCTCCAGCTGAAAGATCGATTTTTATTTATAATTCATACTTCGGTGAAGCGAACTGCGTGTATGTTGTCGTCGCAGCAACAAAGTTTCAGCTCATTACTCGCATCGCCGTCTCAATCATTATATACTATATATGATCACAACACTACGTATTTATTAATTACAAGAAGAAATAAAAGAAAAAAATGAATATAACCCACCCTCTTGTTTTCATACCACAACTTCTTACACCACCTCGAACCTACACAAAAAAAGCTCATCCACCAAAATTAT
>JAPYZA010001625.1:0-25754 GCA_030522685.1 Eupelmus azureus
GGAGAAAATAAAGAATGCCTCAGATCGCACGCCTCACCTTCGGCTCGGGTGACAATTCACATGCGATCTGGGACATTCTTTACTTATTCTGCTCCCTAGATGCGTAATATACTAATTTATTGTGGATTTACAATATCAGTTTGTATATTTTTCCGAATGTACAATAATATTTTTAAATTTATATTAAAAAAAACTTTAATTAAAAAAATCAATGTTCTTTACAGAATGCACGTAAGTTGACAACAGTTCTAAAGTCAACGGAAGTGCTGGTAATGGACCAAGCGGCTTGTAATGAAAAGTTTGCTTCTAACGGTATGACTAAATCGACAGACACGGCATTCTGTGCTGGTGACCACAGAACAGACGTTTGTTCAGGAGATTCGGGAGGACCAGCTGTCATTGATGGCAAAGTTGCCGGTATTGTTTCTTGGGGACCACCGTGCCTTGAAATAGAGGAGCTATCAGGCATACCTGGTGTCTACACTGGGGTTCATAATTATTACGATTGGATATTAAAACACACGGGAATCAAGGGCATCAGTGTATAGACTAAAATATATATTTATTTGATTATTTTGTTATATATACATATGTATATTCGAGTAAATATTAATTCGAACATTAATGATAATAATAAACAATGATTCCATACAATGGGTATAATCTTTTCAAGTTTTAAAGTATTTTATAATAAAGCACATGTTATAATGGTTGGTATAGTATACTTAAGTTGAAATATAGAAATAATGTCTGTACAACCTGTGCAGAGATCGCTCGCAGAATGGCTGCAGCTTTGTAATTCCGTGAATTGCGAAGTCAGCCGTGGCTTGCCGGAAAAACTATTTTTTTAATTTTTTAAATATTAATTTAATTTTTTAAATGATCCATCCCTATATCTGATTATAAAAACTTTCAAGTTTTGAATTACAAAATAAAAAATGTTTTTTATACTTTTTTCTGTATTTTATGTAATTAGTATTTTGCATGAAAAATTCCATTAGTTTCGGTTTGTAAATTTTCGAAAATTATTAGACTCGTATTTTTTCTTTTAATGATTTGATAATTATTTGCAAATATGCGAGAGTTTGATTGTTTTTTATGATCACCTTTTTAATTGAAACTATTGAAATTTTTCAAGCCAAATGTTATATATTATATTATAAAATTTTTACCCAAAAAAGTATTTTAAACACATTTACTGTGCAATTTATTTACGTGAAATTTTTGTAAATTTTGACAATTTATGAAATTCTAATAAATTTTAAGTGTATAAATAAAGGTTAATCGAGTTTTCGGACGCGGATTAGCAATGCAACTTATAATTTGCCTGGAAATATGCTGACTCAACTGTGTTGCTTATCAAATTCAGGGATCAGGTAGCCGGCATAATGTATTTATAAATTAGGTCCAACATTTTTATGACGTTACAATGTATAAAAATGCTTATAATTAAACACTAGAAATAAATAAATATTTCTATTTATTAAATATTTTATTTATTTTTATTTAAAAAATGTAACAATTTTTAGAATTATTTAAATGATAAATAATAATTGTAAGTATTACGATTACAGCAATAATTTAACGTTTAATTTATGATCTTAGGTAAGGTAAAATTATTATTTATTGAAATATTTGTACGATCGCTTTATACATATAGGAAATTTGGTGAGTATAATAAACGTTTCTTCTGAATATTTACATAAATCGTTATATGGATATTTTAATATTCAAAAAATAGGTAAATTAAGTTTGGAACTTCAACTCCTATTTTTAACCCATTTGCAGTTCTGTGTGAAAATAAAACACCTTCAAATGAAATCATTGACCTCAAAAATCCTTATAAATACGCTGATTTTCTATAGTTATGTACAGTTTTTGCGGGTACTTACCAGTTTCGGCACAAAAATCTCTAAAAGCCGTGCCAGTCAAGGGGTTAATATAAATCAAGCCTACAAACTGAAATTTTTCTTATTTCAGTATTCACGCGAAGTAAATATCTTCGTATTAAGTTTGTTTAAAAAAATGATCTTTAGGCGCTCTATTTCTAAAACAATTATGTTATTGGACGCCCTCGGAATTCCAGATATGCAGTAGAGCTTGCATTTTCAGCTTCATACTTTTGTCATATTTCTGATCATAATGCATTATCTTTGAATTTTATTAACTTATAGCTATACCCCATATATAGAACGCGTAACGGTCAATTATGATTTTTTTCAACGTCAAATATCTTAGATTTACTAAATATTGCAAATTGAATAGAATATTAGCTGGAAATAGGTACAGTACCTGGGTGCTCTTATCGTACCGCTGAACATGAGATATCTTGAACAAAGACCTCATTATTATGTGAAGTCTAATTTGGTCTCGATCTCTCGCTTGCTTATCGATGTTATTTCTACTCCTATAACACAAAGAACTCCTTCATACGGGGTATTTATTTAATCAATCTCTATTTCTCCCTAAAATAAAAATAAAAATTTCTGGAATCTAGCTCGTTCAATACTAGCGTAGTTTAAAATATCTTTTTGTTTCCATTTGTAAATATATAAATATATACACGATAGATCAGGTTTTCAATGTCATAGTCAACGCATATTTGGACTCACAGTTAGATTTTTTATTCTTGAAATCCAGAGTTAAATGGGATCTTTAAGTGTCGACTATGAATTCCAGTCTTATCAAATAACTCCCATTCTCAGAATTTTTAGATATATATCAGAAGGTATTATATAGTGAACCAACAGTGTTCACGAACCCCTACACAGCACAGAGCAGCCCTCACTCGTTTCTTTCTCTTTCTCTCTACTCTCTCTCTCTCTCTTTCACTATCTTGAATCTCGCGGAGCTGCTGCGCACACCGTCGTGTTGATACCGGTGCAGTAAGTATTCCATGTTCAGTCGACACGTGCACGCACTTTAAAATATAGTCGACCGGTCGACGCAACAAGTTTATATGTATATCTATATGTAGTGTTTATAACCTAATGTCCGAGGGCGAGGAATTTTAATAAGTAAACAATAAATGATTACTTATTTTCATTTTGTTTTGTTTTCACGTCCACATACTTGTATCCGTGCAAATATGCGCGATCAGTGCGCTAATTTTAAGCGAACGAACTTTTTTGCACGGTTTATAAGTCTGTAAAGTCAGTAAACAAATGTTTTTCAAAGAATTATGCAAATCAGTGGCTCAATGAAGAGGAATTTACAAGGACTTGAAATAGAAAATTTAAGTTGACAAAATGGTGGAGTCCCAGAAAAACGAATGTGAGTAGATATTTTATACGTTTTATATTAAAAATGATTCAAATTTTTCTTTTATTAAGAAGACTAGAGCTTAATTAATTTAATATTTTCTGTACATTAACTTATTAGATATAAATTTATTAATACATTGTTCTTATTTTATGACAGGTATCGACGTAATTATACCTCAAGATGCAGTGGAGGTAAAAGTCACAAATCTCATTAATCCCTACTTTGTGCGGATTTGTGAAGTGACAGATGATCGAAAGAAGAAAAATGAATTGTCCAGAATACTTCATAAAGTTTTAAAGCACAAACTGAAAAAGGGCTTAATCAAATCTTATACACCAAAAGTTGGAGATGTGTGTTTCATTATATGTATTTAGTAATTAAAATAAATAATCATATTTTCACTCATTTTATATCTATATTTTTTCAGAATGTTTTGGTATCAGCTAATCTTATGACTGATGTAAAGACAGATTTGCCAGACTGGACATGTAGAGGAATTGTTACCGATTCTTCAACAAAATTAACTGATGTTTTTCTTTTGGACTATGGTATTGTTCTTAATGTACCAACTGAATCAGTGATAAAATATTCAAAAAGTTCTGTTCCAATAGAACCACTGTCTTTTACCGTTGGTATTTATAACATTTTACCATTAGATTCCCAATTCTGGTAAGATAGCAAAATTTCTTAATAATTATATAAATATTTAATACCTTAGTAATTTATATGTAAATAATGCTCTAGCATTTTAAAAGAATGGCCAAGAGAAACAATTGATTTTATAAAAGAACTAATTCAAAGTTCAACGAAAATTTATTTTCAAGTTTTAGCTTGTGATAAGAAAACCAATAAAAAGTATGGAGATTTATTTTTAGTCATAGGAGAAAAAAATGTGTGCCTAAGTAAAATTTTAATTTATAGTCATTTAGCTGTTTCCCTATTTCATGGTAAGTGCAATATAAACTGCAAAAAAAGTGAAAAAAAAAACTAAGTTTTAGAAATTTAAACAAAATTTTTTTCAGAACTTTTGCAAGCAGTTTGGACCAATGTAGAGGGTGAAATATTAGTACCATATCACTTGGAACCACAGTCAGTGTTATATTTTTCATAAAAATATTTTCATAAATAAAATATATATTAAAATTTAATAATCTTTAATTATTTCAGGCAACCAACTGTAAATAATAATTCTCCTGTTGAATCACAAAATGATGAATTGTTGGATAATAGAAAAAGATGTATTGATTATAAGAAAAAGCAAACAAATGATAAAATATTAATTCGAAGTAAATTTTCTTGTCATCCTTTAGAGCATGTAGAAGACTCAAGATTTACTGCATTTATTCATAAAGTTAGTGTCATTTTTATATTCCATTATGACTATTATAAGTATTTTTAATTTCTTCTTTTTGGAAATTTCAAAAAGTATTTATTATGAAAGTTTCTAATTCTAATTTTAATATTCAGGCACTTAAAAATCAAGGTGTTAGAGCACCAAAGCAAATTCAATCCTACATGTGGCCTGCTATTAAACAAGGGCTTAATGTGGCAGTTGTTAGTTCCAAAGGATCTGGGAAAACTATAGGATATACAGTACCAATCGTTAGCTTTATTGCTTCTAATGAAGAGGTATATATTATATAGTTATAAAATTATTACTTATTTTATTCGAAATACATTTATAGTATTAAAAAAGAGTACTTTTTACGACAGATTATAATAGAAAGACAGAAAACCTTTATTGGCACAAAACCTATAGCATTGATTTTATCTGCTTCAATAAATAAATGTATAGATATAACTACTAAATGCAGAGATGTTTTATATTATCACAAAAATATTAAATCCTTTGCAGCTTTCAATGGATTGACAGACAGGCAAATAATAGTAATATATTTAATCTTTAAATTATTATGATAACCAATATTAAATATTAAACAATATCAACTTTTATTTTTCAGACTAATATTCTCAATAAATTCCATGTTCTTGTATCAACACCACCGTTTTTACTGAGATTACTTGAAAAATATTCAAGCAAATTGAATTTTTCAGAGTTATCTTATGTAGTTATTGATAGTGCTGATATTTTATTAGACAAATATTTAGCAGAAGTATGTGTAACAGTTTTACTCCGAATTTCTATCATTTAAAAATATAAATTGCTGTTTACTTTGTTTTAGTTAACATCTTTAATAAGAAATTACAAAATTATTGATAATTATTCAAAAAATTCCTCGGAGGGAGGATCAGTGCAAATTATTCTTTCCTCAAAATCTTGGACTGACAAAATACGTTCTTTCGTAGATGTAGTTATGAAAGAAGATACATATGTGTGTATTGGATCATTCACAGAAGCAGCTGCATTTTGCAGAGTACAAGGAAGAATGTTAATTCGTCATTCTGAAAAGAAAAAAGATGAAGTTTTAGGTATATACTTACAAATAATAATTATAAAAAATTTGAGAATTTTTGTTAATTTATTTTGAAAATTTTAGGAATGCTAGGAGATCATACTAGAGTTAGAACAATGATATTTTGTTTGGACAGCAGGGAAGCAATAGAACTGAGTAACTTTCTTGTATCACAATCTATTCAAACACTTTTAGCTCACGAAGAAATGGCTGTAACTAAAATTCATGGTATCAAAAATTTTTATTATATAATTGAAAGTCTACAGTTGTCAACTTTTTAATAATCATTTAATTTTATTAATTTTTATACAGAAATTAAAGATGTTTGGGCAAAGTGCTTACCTGGAGTTTATCCAGTAATTATATGTACAGATAATGTTTTATCAGAACTAGAAATTTCAAATATAGAAATCTTGATACATTATTCAATCACAAATACTTCAAAAACTCAATTTAATAGAAGGTTTTCTGTTTTGATGGATAATTGGAAACAGGTATTTTAATATTTAGCATAAATTAATTTTAATTATGGACTAAAACGGATTAAACAAGTATTTATAAATTTTTAAATAGGAGGAATTTAAAACCAAGTGCAAGGTATTGATTCTCTTTGATGAAACAAAAGAGAATTCTCACTTTAAAGGAGTTACAGATATTTTAAAGAGACTTAAAGTAGAATTACCTGAAGATTGGAATGAAATGGCTGATGTAAGGATTTATATAATTTCTTTGAATTTTGAGTTTTTTTATTAAGTAATATTATATGTTTTAGGGATTAGACTTAGCAAACAATTTAAAGAAAAAAAATTATCCAATTTGTGATTTTATTAAATCATTTGGAGTTTGTGAAGAAAGTTCTTGTCCATACAGGCATCGTATTATTGCAGAAGTTGATAAGCCAATAACTGACATTTCTATGTGAGTTTATGCTTATTTTCTGTGTACATTAATGATGTTATTTTTAAACCATAATATTAATTTTTAGAGGAGATGAACTTAAATTACACGTGACTTACCTACAAAGTGCCTCACATTTTACTGCTCGTGTTTTAGAGCGTACAAGAAAATGTAAAGAAACTGGAAAATATATCACTGATAGTTTATCTTATGAAATTTTAAAGTTAAATATGAAAATGAAACAGCATTATTCTGAACCAAAAAATAGGTTTATATTTGCATTAAGTAATTAATACATTTTAATTTATATTCAAAAACTAATATTATATGTATTTATTATACTTATTAGGAGAGCGTTAAAAGAAATTTGTATAGGCAGTTTTTATGCTTTGAGAAATTCTGAAAATACATTTTCAAGAGTAAAAGTATTAAATATTGTAGAAAAATTTACAAGGACAGGTCAACCTAGGATTGTTCGAGTGCAATGTATAGATGATGGACGAATTTTTGAAAGAGCTTATGTAAGAGCTGTTTATTTTAATACAAATAAATTTGTTTTAAGGTACTTTGTTTTTTTTCTATGAAATTTTCGATATTTCAGGTTCATGAATTATACGAAATTTCAAAAGAACTTTTACAATTTAAATTCCCTATAGTAAATATTTTCTTAACTAATGTAATGCCATTTGATGAAGAACGTAATTGGACTGAAATAGCTAATGAAGCTGTTAGCAATTGGTTCAAAAAAAATTGTTGTGGTACCTCAGCATTTGTGTATGCAAAGGTAATAATTGTCTTCATTAAATAAAATGCTATTTCTATTACCAATTGTGCAGATTATATAGTTTTTTGACTATTACAAAAAAAAAGCATATTACAATTTATGCGAGGATGTAGTTGCTCTCCATAATACACTTTATCTCTGTGCAAAATATTAAGACAATTTTTAGAATCGTTTTTGATAGTCAAAAAATTATAAAATCTGTGTAGTTGGAAATAGTATAATTCTATTAATATTATTTTCTATGATTTAAATAGGTCCTTTTACATATTGGTGATTCTATTTGGACCGATTCTCTAGTTGTTCGTTCCAAATTGATTGGGTATCCTGATTTGGTTAGTACCTCTTTACAAGATATAATTAAGGGACAAGAACATGGTATTGAACATAAGAAACACTTATCAAATCTCATAAACTTATGCCATAGTGGTGGTTTAATGGAAATTAATGGTGATCCAATTTCAATAATTCAAGAAGAGAGTGAACTCCAATCACCTATAGATGAATGTGACTAACAAATTTTAACTTAATATTGATTAAATATAAAATCAAATTTTAAGCATCAGTTAAGTACAAGATTTTACAAACTGATAGACTAGCTTATAGACGTGGTATTCAAAATTGTACTATCCCTTAAAATAAGCAAGGCTGTTTACATATTAATTATTTTTGTACATCGAAAAAATTTTGGTTACATCGAACAAAATTTCGTTTTAGAAAACTCAAATTATTCATATTTGTAGTTTTAATTTAACGAAATATTGAATAAACGCTATTTTTCAAACTTTTTTTATCGAGCCTAGAGAAATTTTGAATTTATCTGTAAATACATAAAATTAAACTAGAAGACACAAGCTTTCATTTGCTTTTTCCAGAATAAAAATATTCTTCTTCCTTTAAAAGTTATAACAGTTTACAGTTAGAGATAAAAAGTGTACAAAATAACGAGTAAAATTGGAGCTACAGTTTTGGTACAGTTTCTTTGTTTAACTTTGAGCTGTTATAATTTTTGAGTGCAGTAGAATATTTTAATTCTGCAAAAAGAAAATGAAAGCTTGTCTCTTTTACTTTAATTTTATGTATTTACAAATACATACAAGTTTTTTCTAGGCTAGATAAAAAAAGTTTGAAAAATAGCGTTTATTTCAATATTATTTCGTTAAAATAAAACTAAAAATGTGCATAACTTGAATTTTTTAAAGCGTTAGGGTCTGAAATTTCGGCTTTCTTCATATTTTAACATCTGAAAACATATCCCAAAGTGTGAGCAAAATCCGTGATCCGGAACCCTGATACTCTCCTAATTAGTGGTATTTCATCAAATTCATCGAAATTTTTAATCTTCTACTGTTTTTTGAAGCCAATTAAAAGTAGAAAATGTTGCAAATGAATAATATAAGTATAATAATATAAGTTTAATAAATAAGTTTGTAAAGTACCAAATATTAGTAAAGAAAAATACCTAAGGCTGCTGTAACAAGTTATTATCATGATTTGGAATTGTACTTATTTCAAAATAATATCTACACATTAAAAATAATTATATTTTTTTAACAATCAACTATTTTTAGAATATTGCTTACGTATGCCCTTACATTTTTTGTTTCAAAATTAATTATTTTGCTATTATATGTTGTTTATTCATTTGTTTATTACAAAGATGTGAAATTGAAGGAAAATTAGTTTTAATTTGTTGATAAATAAATAACTGATTCGAAAATTTTAAAATATTCTAGCATAGATTATTTAGCTTATTATAATTGATTTTTTAAATTATTTAGAATTAAAAAAATTTATAAATAAACTATGCAAACTATTCTATACAATGTAAAATAATAGAATTACAAAAATAGAATAGCGTCATTGCGGAAATTCGTAGGAAAATTTGAAAACTTGGAAAGTAATTGACTAAAAATAAACTTATTCATTTACATTAGGAAAGAAGAGTAATAAAGTAAAAATAAATTTACTAAAATTACAACAAAAATTATCGCTGGAATCACTATTATCCTAATGAAATATATTTAAGTGTCTGCTAAGTACAACGAAAATCTCGGTAATATTCAAATTTCAAGCAATTGTATTTCAATTTTATCGTTACATTTCATTAACAGATAGATAGAATAGTAAATGCTGTAAAGAGGGTAAAGAGGGATTAGAAGAAAAACTTTTTTCTCCCTCTGTGCGAGACACGTTTTTGTTCATGTTAGATAAAATGTTTAGCGTGTGTTAAAACGAGCTTTACGCATGTCGTACAAAAAAATTGTGTTCGATACTCGGAAGAGAAAGTGATTTCAACCTCGTGTGACCTTTTTATGCTCGCTCAGCTCGGGCGGAAACGTCCACACGAGGTTACTAATATTTCTAAATAAACTAAACAGTAACTTTATATCAACAACTGATTATAATCTCACTTGTAGAAAAAAACTTCACTAATCATTTTTAAAACTACATACAAACTTGCAAATAATTTTTCACTATATATTAACAACATATGGTTTTAATATAGAAATTTAAATTGAAGAGTAAATAAATTCTATATACAAAATGATAAATTATTCCTTGTAACGTGATATAATTTTGCTCTCCTTATTTTGTTTTGAATATTTTCTATGAAGTGGAACACTTAATTTTATATATAGTTTTTTAAATTATGTAATGGCAATAAATAATTTTCAAACATATTCAAATATTATATAATTTATCTTATTATTTTTTACTATTTACATACTTTTCAAAGGCTTCATCAGATAATAATAAAACATTTAAAAACGGAGCCTTGTGTTTGACATCTTGTAGAACTGAAAATCGATGAGCAATGAAATTTTCGGAGAGAGTTAAAACTTTTATCGACCAAATTATGTCATGGTAATTATAATTTTTTGTTAAAAAAATATTTATTATTTTTTTAGTTTCTTTTAAGTTTGGTAATTTTTCCTTTTTCACTCCTTTAAAATGTAATAGATATCTTATTACTTTTGTACTGTAGCCTGATTTTTCACTGAGGAAATCAATTAATTGAGTGTATTCATCTAATTTTAATTTGTATCTTTTATTAGTTTGTATTTTCCTGAAACAAAAAAAATATTTTATCAAAATTTTTTTCATTAAAAATATAAAATAATTGTTAAAAAGCTACCTCTTAAAATATTCCTCATTACATGTTAAAAACGATGGTGTTTTCATTAACAAACCAGCTTCATAACATTGTTTTACTCGAACTTCCATTGTATCATAGTCGCAATCCATTGGCCAATCATAGTATATGAGACTATTGACAGTTATTCCATGATCTAAAAAATATAAAAATTTATCTTTACATAATTTTTATTTTCTAATAAAATAATCGATTAAAAAAATTTTAGTAAAAAGCACACACCTAAAAGTAACTTTATTTTGTGCATGGTATCCTTAGGATGGTGAACTACGTAGTAGAAATATTTAGAAATAAAATCGTATAGTTCTTTATTGGTAACCTGATGCTAAATAAAATTAGTAATTTTAGAAAAATACATTCAGTAATTTACATTCAGTATTCGGAAAAAGTTATTTACTGACATACCTGTAACTGTTGTTGAACTGATTTTAGTTCAGTCATGATATCATTTGATGTAGTAAAATAGTTCAAGCTGCTTGTGTCATGATAAAGCAAAGATATGGCATCATCGATATCATCAACAAAATTTTGCAAGGTATTAATTTTTTTTTTAAGTTCATGACAATTATCAGTTAACAAAATAACATTATTCTGAATCAATGGAAAACTCACACCAGCACGTTTTAAGATTTCAAAATTTTCAACAATAGTTTTCTTTGATATATCTTTAAATATAGGATATTTCGATGCAATTTTCCTGGATTGTTTTCTGGTAATTTGCAAAAGATTTGTTAAGGTTTCAGTTACACTGGTGGTTCCACAATTATTATCTTCTAGATACTGTTTAATTTCTGCATGAGGACCCCACACTATTTGCTTTTCAAGGATACTGTTGAGTATATTTGTAAAATGATTTTGAAATGTCAACAACGGGGAACGACTCTTGATTACAGACTTTTTTTTCCTTAAAATATGAGATTGATGAAATAACTGACATAGTACTGTAGGTACTTGTTTGTCTAAACATTTAATAATGCTTCCTCCCAGCATTTTGCTAGCTATAATATGTGAAGCAATAAATTTATTTAATACATTGATTATTTAAATAGTATAAATTATTAAACACTGAAGTTTCAATACCTTTTTTCTAGTGTTGATACTTTCTAAAAACATAATCAATTAAATGTTATTGCTAATTGAAATAACATTGCTTATTTTATGCAATATATCGCCTTTTGTAATTATTAGGTTAGGAACTAATGATTCAAAGAGGTTAGGATGATAGCCCCTCTCAAGTCAAATCAACGTTTGACTTATAATGAATCTTGTAAATATACAGAATATACATATAGTGTTGAATAAAACAGTTTTTGCTCCGAGTGTATGGGGACGTAAAAAACTATACGTCGAATACATGTTTTACGACATATCGAATATTACATATTCCAGAATTTTATACTCAAGCTTCGACTTTTGAAATGTACTCATTTTATGTAAGTATCTAAATCGGTTTAAGACCAGTTTTGCACTCCAAAATAACATGAATTAATACTTTTAAATGTTTTTAAAATCGTTTCTAATTTTTTATTTTTAATATTGACTTATTTAAAACTTTATCATTCTAATTCTTTTAGAGCAGGGTTAGTAGCTATGTGCACTGTATAAATAACTCTTTCATCCCCCCTTCCATCTTTTCTTATGTATTTGAAGTAGTTTGCGATCATCCGTTACACGACAGTACATTAAGTCCTATTTCAAATTTAGTATATATTATATTCTACAATATAGCATTTTAGTTCGTTAAAATAATTTTTTTTTAATTATTTAATTATATATCCAATTGAAGATTTATACAACCGCCTGTAACATACAATGATTAAATAATTTAATGTAAATTTTCCAGGAATTCATAATAAAAAGTTTGATAAATTTGTAAATACAACTTATCTCAATAAAAAGGTTGAAATTATAGAAATTAAATAATTCATTAACTAAAAAACGGATAGTCAGCAAGATATAAGCTTAAAATAATTTTTTTTTTAACTGATCGAATTAACATTTGTAACATAAATTTTAGGTTTCCATTTAATATTCTCCATTTAATATTCCATTTAATATTCAAAAGTTTAAAGTTAAGCAACTAAAATGTAAATTTAAACTTTAACTCCAATGTGTCTATATTTTATTTATTTTTATGCCTAATTGAAAACTGTTATAACTTTTGAAGGGAGTGGAATATTTTAATTCTGTAAAAACTATATGAAAGCTCGTTTCTTCTAGTTCAATTTTATGTATTTATAGATCCATACAAGATTTTTGTTACCCGAATAAAAAAGGTTTAAAAAATAACGTTTATTTCAATATTTACTTGTGTCTAAAATTTCGATTTTCTTGATATTTTGATACCTAGAATCATATCTCAAAATTTGGGCAAAATCCGTGATCTAGAGGCCTTGAACACTCCTAGCCAGATTTGAATTCAAGTTTATTTTTGAAATTCTTTAAAAATTCAATGTGAAAATTATAAAAGAAAAGTAAAAAATATATTACGTTCCTCTTTGATTATTCTTATTTCTAAGAATGGAACATAAATTTTAAATTATATATCCTAAACTTTAAATTACATAGAATTAAACTATATAGCCTCTCCATTGGTCAATACAGGAGCGCGCGCAGCAGAAGATAAAGGCAAGAAAGACAAAAACGACCTATTCAAACTTTCGCGAACGCAATACAATATTTTATTTTTCATTTCCTCGAAACTATTTTGCTAATAAACATTAGAAAACTTAACGAGAAACAAAATAGTATAATCGCTGCATCGAGAATTTCCATTTACGTCCCAAGCGAGCGTGCAACGATCGAGAATCGAGCGCGCGCTTCACTTTTAGTAGTCAAGCCGCGGCCGGCCCCGTGACTGCAGCAGCTCGCGGCTGCAGTAGGTAAGCAGTCCGCACCGTGCACAATTCTCGACAACTATACATACACGCCTTCATCATTCTTCGAACTCTGTCGCGATGGTGAATTATAAAAATCGTCAATTCGAAGATAAAAGTTGCATATCAGTATCGTAGCTTCCGGCAGTTGGAACACTCCCGCCGCGTTCGTCAACCGTCATTTTTAAAAATGGCTATCGGGTAAACGCACGCGCGCCGCGTCAGTATTATACCCATCGCAAGTGCTTGCGATTTTTTGCGCGCACGTTCGATTTCGTCATCATCGGCTATTTACGCGCGTCATCGAGGAGTGATCAGACATCAGGAAAATATCGACGAGGTGAAATGCAGACAAACACATGGATGCAGCGCTGGACATCGAGGTGAGCACGAGCAGCGGCGCATGCTCTAGGCTAACTTTCTAAACGGCTCGCTGCAGCCGCGAGATATCCTTTCGCTTCTCTCGCGTATATAGATATATAGATATATACACGGTGCCTGGTGACGAGGAAGCGCGCTAATGGAAAATTGTTTGCCGTTGCATTATTTCGTGTGGCGCTCGGCTCGCAGAGAGTGGCTTTTCGCGTACTTTTCCACGACCCTCTGTGTTATTCCCTTTCCCTCTTTTTCTCGCTTCATTGTCCCCGTCGCTAGTTTAGTTCCGCGCCTCTTTTACTTTTACAAATAGAGCCGCGCTGCATTCTCGCCGCGAAAGGAGCTTCCTTTTTCGCGACGCAAGCTATGCTCGATCTATATATGCGGCCGTGCCCTCGAAAGTATGCATGCAGCTCCGCGTGTGTGGATCTGTGTATATGTGTGACGCGGCTGGCTGTTTACGTTTGCGGACAAAAATCCCCGCGGTTTTTGTAGCGATAGTCTCCATGTCGTTTCTGTTCCCAGAAATATTTATAATACTCGGAATCGTCGCCGAGAATTTCACGTCTATTACCGCGTTTTCGGTGTATGTGTATGTGGGGATATGAATTGCAGAGATTTATTGGAATCGGAGGGTTATGATTGTTCCGTCCAGTTGATTTTCGAACGAAAATTGAAAATGGAGTTTTCATTTATTTAGTTTTTTGGTCGTTCTATTTCGAGCCGGTGGCGGACTTTGTGGACGCATACGCAGGTAGGTTAGTTTAGTGATTGCTTTGAGCTATTTTATATACTATCGAGTAGATAGTGTAATTTAGAGTATCATCGTTTATTATAATCGATATGAGGTAATGTATTTAGTTAACCGGGTATGAAATTACATGAGCTTCAAGTAGGAATGTTAATTATTGATAGAATCGGACCGTTAATTTAAACCATACTTAATTAAATTTAGCACAGTTACAGATTTCTTTTTTTTTATTATTCAATCAAAAATTTTCTATTGCGTTGCATTTAAAATTCTATTGATGAATTCTATTTTAAATTAACTTTTATAATAATCATAGTCCCAAACTAATCTCCACACGACCACACCTAAACGCTCACTAATGCACATATCGAAAGAAAACAAAACCGTATCAATACACTCTCTAACAAGGAAAACTACAACTCAACTGATATCAAAACCGTCGACGCTAAGTTCAAAGATCGCACGCACAATAATTCACGGCATAGCGCGCATTACATAAACCAAACTCGCCAAACCAGAACTGTAACACCCATACGCACTCAGACAAACACCAACATTCCCAACACAGGCGCGCATAGATTTGCAAAATGCAGAGCGAATTAAAGCCTCTCGCGCTTTCACCGCTTTCGCCCCGTGCCGTCACATAGTTTTGCCCGCGCGTCGACAGAGCTATATAGCGAGGCGAGCTTTGCATTCTTCGATAAGGTCGAACTCTTTTTTTTCCATCCCTTTCGCGCGAACCCTCTTATAGCGGAGCGTTTACGGCGCGTTTTGCGCGGCTGTTCGCAATTTTATTAGAGCAAGATTGACGAGGTAGGTGAGCTTTTAATGGGCTCGCGCCGATCGTCAGTTTAATGGGCTTGAATTTGTAATCGGAGAAATTGACTGCGACGGGCTTCGGAGGCGCTGAAAGCTGTTTTTATGGAGGTTAATGAAGGGAATTACTTGTTTTGGAAATAAGGGTGTGTTTTTGTGAGTTTATTTTAGACCTAAATTTTAGTTTTTTAAATTCGTTTTAAAACTATGGTATGAATTGTTGGTAGTTTATGCTAAATAAAGTGTACCATTCAAAGTTGAAATATTTTTTTGAAAATGCCTGAGTTATTTCAATTTTAAAGCAATTTAAATCTAAACCTTATTATACTCTAAGAAATAACCGTACTTCATCCCATTTTTGACTACAAATTCCGAGATCGTAACCACTTTAGCAAGGGCACCCGGCTCTTATATGAAAATGACTGTTTGAGGTCAGATTAGTTGAAACAGGAAGGGCTTTTGTAAAACGGCGCAGCGAACGTCAGGAGTGACGCACGGTATAATAATAATTGTAGACTCAACGACTTAGGGCACTGTGAAATTTTCAGCGCTGCGGAGCGTGAATATTTCAAAATTAAATATTTTGGCACGAGCGCGCGAAGCCCGCTTTCATTGGAGAAACAATGGCAGTGATGCGCGGCAAGCGATAACCTGTTTCTAGAAATTCAAAGTAGACGAGACTGCCGAGCGCTCGTATATATTGTATATATCGTGTACGACGGGAGGAAAGAGAAAAATTAATAGTAGACGTGGGATAAAAATAATAAGAAAATTATTGTCTAGGAAATGGGAACGGAAAGCGGCAACTGGCGAATAATTAATAATTGTACGGTATTTCATTATTTTGAAATTTTAAACGCTGAAATTAATTAAGCTATGACAAAATTGGATGATTTTGCGGGTTTTGTTGAAATTACATTTCTAAATTGAGGTTGATGTAAAATGTATTTCAAATACATCTAATAAAAATAAAATAATTATCCTCATTCAATGTTTATTTAAAAAGTCATTGTAATAGCTAGCCGAAGAAACTTCATGAAAAAAGATGACCTTTTAAAAAAAGTTGTCATTAAAAAACAAATCTATGCAATTATATTCACTTAGGTAATTTAATTTTATGCCATTATATTTAGAATTATACGTATTTATGATTTTTAGGAAAATGTGTAATAAAACATTTTGAATTAGGATAAACAATATAAATGTAAAATTTGATAATTTTCGCTGAAGCAGTATATTTTACAAGTAAAATTTACATAGTATGACGGTTGTATTTGAGGAAATTTTGGAAAGACAATGTCTTTGAAAGTGAACATTTATTCAATTTTTTTAGTCAAAATTTTCATTTAAGACAAAATAATTCTTTTGGCCAATACATTAATTTTTTTATCGTATATATGAATTGTTACTAAGTGTCAAATAAAAAACACGAAATTCTACTGAAAATCTAAATATTCAAAAGCGGTCTAATTGTAAGCAGTTTTATAAACTTGTTTTATTTCATACTTACTCAATGTAGAAGGGTAATTACTACATTACGAACACAGTGCAATACGTTCAATTCTGCATCAAGAAGCTATCTCGTAAAAGACGAAATTGCATATGAATGGATAATACACAAAGGCTCGCTTAGTATTTAAAATTCAAGAAGCAAAGCTACCCCAGCCTTGCCTCAAAAACTCAAATTTTTATCAATGCTTATCCACACACCCCAACATAATACCACAGTAATTCCATGCATACCACGACTTGAAAATAAAAAGGAAACGCATCGCAAGGAAGCGTCGAAGCAGTCGGTTGAGCCTTAAAGCGAAAACGTTTAATTAAAGCGAACGATTGTTAATTCATGTGAAACCGAGCTGACGCAACGGAAGAGCGCCAGGAGTTTCCTAAGCTCGAAGCGCGCTCCCAGCTCTAAGAACCTCGTGCATCTTTTATTCCGCATCGACGGAAAGTCCGCGCGGGCATAAATATTGGCTCGCTCTTGGCGAAAAAGCATTTTCCGCCCGCGCGAAGATAAATCTCTATTAATGACGCTCGAGTAAATCTCGAGTGCGCGCGCGCGCACGCGCTAGTAGCGAGTGAAGGAGAGAGAGACTGTTTCGCCATTGTCACTCTCTATTATTCAGGCGGCTACGACAGAGCCCGAGGATCGCTTTTATTTCTGCAAAAATCTGGGAAACCTGAATATGACGGGGAATTAAATTTTCATGCATTCGGCTGCCTTTTCGAAACATTGGTTATCTAGTGTGCTTTGTAGTTTGGAAGTAATAGGTATTTTTGGTGAGAGGGATTCTTGCGTACGAGTAGTTGCGTTATGAAAGCATTTTTATTTATTGTTTGGAATCGTTAATTTGATTATAAAAACATTAAACTCTGGAAAACAGAAAATAATTAATAAACAAGGGTGTATGAAAATTTTAATTAAAATATTTAATTAATTGTTAGTGCTGTGTAAGTGTTTTTTTAATAAACCATTATTTTTTGCGTATAAATAAAAATTCAACAAATACTAGTATATTTTAAATATTATATTAAATTTGGCTTTAAGAAAAATTTGTCCTTTGTTTGCTTTTACCGGGGAAGGAAAAAGTAAATGCGGAAAAAAGAATGTTTATTTAAAGCTTATTAAAATTTTATTTATAATATTTTCTGTAGTTTGAAAGCAAAGCATTTTTTAAGAAGACAGTACCAAGCAAGAAAATTTTTTAATTAACATATTACAGTTAAAATAAAATTTCCAAAGCTATTACGTCAATTCGTCATATTAAAACAAACATTTTCTAAACAAATGATCTAACGTACATTAACTTACGTTAGACTCAGTGCTATTTTTCAATACTATTACTCGCTTATCTGTCAATTCAAAGCACCTCAGCGTCACAAATACGAACACGCGTTAAAGTTCAACAGAATCTTATCGCTCACTTTGAGAATATACACTTGAATAAAGAGCTCGCATAGCCTCGCGGCTGCAGCTCAAAGATTTTCACTCTACCTCGCGGCACGTAACTGATTAGCCAACAACGAAATCTCCATTTTAATAAACACAATCTCGCCTACCCAAAATCTAAACCTACTCTCTCACTTTTCAGATCTATTATACAGAATACAGTCCAACACCACAGGCGCATCTATTCTCCATACATCAACGCTCTTCCTTTCTCTTTTGACGTACGGAGCTAGCGCTGCTAAGCTCAGAGCCACGCCGGCGCTCATCTCATTAAGGCGTATACACGCGCGTTCCTGAAAAAAAAAAGAAAATATACACACTCTCGTGCTCGACTCTGTGCAAATCCGCGAGTGATGCATGTGCAAGTGCAGCAATAGAAGCAGCCTGCGGCCAGCTGTAATGGCCATTGAGAGGAGGCGAGATGTACCGGTACGTGCAGCCGGGGCCAGGGGAATACAGAAGAGCATATCTGGAGGAGCTCGGTCTGGATAGCGAAGAGGAGGAGGAGAAGGAGGCGGAGAATTCGAGCCAGCTCGATCCCTTAATCAGCGGCAATCACACACCGTCGCCGCGACAACAGCAGCGAGGACTGCAGCTACAGCCGAGGAGGCACGTAAACCGAAACAGAATCTCTCTGATGGATCGGCGAAAGGTAAGCTCTTTTTTACTTGGCCCGCGCTCTCGACGTTCTTTCTTTCTCTCGTTTTTTCTTGGAAATGTGTGTATATATATGCTGGTGTTCTCGGGGGGGTTTGCTTTGTCGGCTGCGCGCTCTGGAGTTTAAATACCCGCAGCCGACGCGCGCTCAGGCGAGGCAAAGGCGCGCTTTGCGCTGTTATATGGTTACAGACGCTGGATCGTCGTTTCAGAGAGCTCTCTTGTTGAAGTGTAGACCTGAAACATCTGGGAAAATTTTGGACTGATGGGTGTCGAGATTAAGCGAGATTAAACGAGTTTGAGGTGGGAAATTTTAGTTTTGTTGGCTGGAAAATTAATGCTTTGAGGTGGTTAGGCGTTTTGTGGAGGGCGAAAGATATAAGGTTAATGTGTTGTTATATTATGGGCGGCGTTGGAGAAATGTAAATGGAAAGTGGATATTTCAATTTACGTTTAAATAGTAACATGTATGGTTTCATTATCTTGTTTTGGCTATGAAACATTGTTTGTATGATGAAAAGGGCATGTTAGTGCAAAAGTATTCTTTATACAAGAATTCATTAAGTTACCGAATAATTTATAATTGCATTTTAAGAAAGTAATTAAAAATACTAGTTTTTAATTATTTTTAAATGAAAGTATGATAACAGGATGTTGATAAGGACTAACGCTAAAATTTTTTAATTACTTGTAATATTAGTGTAAGTGCATAGAGGGTTAAAAACGCAAAAAGACCTAGTTTATTTTAAAAAACAGTCTTTTTGAAACATAGGTAGTAAATTTTATATTTTTGAAAATTCATCATTGCAAGCTTATATTAAGTTCCCTTCAAATTTTTACCATTCCAACGTTATTTACGTAAAATTAAATAATTGGTCTTGGTTTCGTTGCGTTCTACATCCTTTACATATGTATTTCAGCAATTAAATTTTTTTAGATAACTTTATCCAATGTAAACACATTATTTATTTAAAAAATTTATTCCTACAGTATAACGTATGTATGTACATAAATAAAAAACCAATTTTATTTAGAACTATAAATGTACAATTATTTTTAAATTATTGTTTTTAAAAAGTTTATAAAAGCTGTAAAAAAACGTAAATAAGAAATATTTATCCTCGAACAACCAAAAAAGTCGCTTTCAGAAAATAAACAGCAATGTTTTTCACGGAATATCAAGAGGAAAAGTTGGCAAAAAGTAGAGGCTAAACTCGAATATACAAATAATTCGACCTTACCCCTTTGTTTTGATCGTAAGTCTCCAATGTTAAAGAGCATAATTAGCAGTTTTTTCTTCCTATTTTCACGCTTATTGCATTGCAAAGCCGAAGCAAACAAAATACATAGCAATTAAAAGAGACGCTATATTCATTCGCTCGATTCGAGTTGGCTTAATCACGGAATTTCGCTAATTCCTACTCTTTACATTCGGCTGTAATCCAATTACCTATGCAGAAAACATTAATTCCAAACTTCTCCGATCGGATCCGCTCCATAAATCGCATAATGAGGACACAACCCCTCGTCTCGTACCTTTTAATAAAGACGCCTCCCCCTCCTCCCTCCCACGCACATTACCGCTACCTTCCATACCTCCCTTAATATTAAAGTTTTAATCGTAAAAAGGCATTATTTTTTTCTCTCACTCTTGCTCTAGCGCCCGCTGTTTGCAAGTTCCATTAAAGAGAAGCAATATAAAACTTCGACTCCGGAGGGAGAGGGCTGCCGCAGAGAACGAAAGAGAAAGAGAGAAAGAGAAGAAAGGGAGAAGGAGAGACAGAGAGTGTGTGTATGTGTACGTCGTCAACTCGCACAAAATCGATTGGATCGAGAATGCGAGGAGAGTGAGAGAGAGAGAGAGGGGGGGGCGGGAGAGAGATAATAAGTCTTGCACGTTAGCCGATGGCTCCGAATTCCGTTTTACTTAGGACTTGCGATTTATCGGCGAAATCGAACGATTTATGCGAGGTCCATGTGGAAAGCTGCGCGCTAGAGAGTACCGAGAATTCGCCCAGTGTGGGCGGTCGTTGTTGCATGCGAGTCGGAACTATACGTGGACATTGACCCTACAGCGTAAATAGTTGAATAGATGGTGACTATTCGCAATACTGCTGGGATGGGTTAAAATGTCAAACAGTTCAAAATGTTTTTAGGGTTATGAACTTTTAATTATAGATATTTTCATTAAATTAAAATATCGATTTTTCTATAGAGTTGTGATGATATAAAAGTATACAAATAGTATATATAAATAAATTTCAATCTAATAAAATCCCTGGAATTCTTTTTATAGGAGAAAAAGTTCAATCGTTTAAAATAGGGTTCAAGAATTATGGAATGTCACCTGTTACATTGCTTAATAACAAAATTAACTAAATTATGTGATAAACTCTTATTTTTTAAAGTGACGACAGCCAGAGTTAAATTAACCCGCGAACTGCCACACAAAAAATTAATTTCTACTGTACTCGCGCCTGTCCTTTTAAAGGCTCGCATGTAAATTTCGAATTTCTTTGCCGTGTAGCAATGAGCCCCTTCAAACTTACATGCAACAAGCTTCTAGCCTAAAGACTAGAGATCGAGCCCTCTGTTTTCCCATAATGATAAGTTTGCAACTTATAAGTATATTCAACGAGTATAGATGCTTATAGAGGCGCACTCCTGTACTAAAAAGTTGAATCCAATCCTTGGGGTACATCTAATACATTGATACTATATCTATATACATCATTTTTTAAAAGAATTTTTTTGGAAGTGGATAACTTCTGGAACTAGTCAGACATTAAACTTAAAGCATTCTTCATTAGTTTACCGCCTGATCATGTCAATTTTTTCTTATTTTAGTAGACTAAATAGATAAATTGCATTCATCAGAATTTTCATAGATGTACGCGTATTCATTGATTTTTGAAAACCAAATTAAATTACTCGAACGTTTAATTAAAACAATTGTTCACTATTTTATAACGGTCAGCAACATTTTATCTTGGTTACAAAATGATTTCAATCCATATTGAATTCGCAATTTTTTATTTACATTAGTTTATTCATTTTTGTATATGCATTTACATCTTTTTGAATATATATTAATAATACATATTAATATTTTCCTCTTTATATTTATTAAGACTTCAAATATGTAAATGTTTCTTTTATCTTGCTTATAAAAAAATTATTTTAAGGGTAGACAATAGGGCATTGTTTTATACATTATCACATTATTTATTGAATTATAATAATAAAAATAAGTAAAAAATGCTTGTAATAACGTTTAGTAAGGCAAATTCGACCACTTATTGAAAATGTTAATATTTAAAATTGTAAATTTATTTTGACAAGCTTGCTGAAATTTTGATATAATGTTTTGAAAATGATGCAAATTTATAACAGAAAAACATATAATTTTTACGTTCATCCTAGAATGATTAATACAAAATTTCATAACTAAATGATGATTTAATGTCGATTTAATAAATGTTTTTTAGTTACATAATTAAGTATTTGTAAAAGCTATTTGTGCGTAAAAGGTTCTAAGTATTAATAAAAACTATCAAGTTTACAATTATTAAAACTATGAACGTAGAATATTTTATCATAATATCAGATATCCGCAAGAAGATATCTACAATCAAACTATTCTATAACATCGAAAGTTATTAGAATAAGGTATCGGTGTAATTACGTATATTTCATAATAATTACTTTAATCTTATATTCAATAGCTACATTTTTCTACATACATTAGCCAGATATTATTGCAAATGGCACCTACGAAACGACTTCAGCGCTAAATTATTATACGCATATTATACGCATACATTATCGAAGAACTTAAGATAAGCACGTTCTGCATTTTATCTCGCTAAAGCAGGGAGGAAAAAAATAATTGCTTCTTGTTAGGTGTAAAAAAGTTCTTTCGCTTCACTCCCCCCCGTCGGAAATTCTATATACGTAGCGGTAGTTTTTCTTCCGAGAGCTTTTTCCTCGGCACCCAGGCACGGCGTGGGTGGCAAGGGGGAAAGGAAAAAGGCTGTCTATTGTTAGTACAGCGACAAAACTACCCTTACATTCAACTTGTCATACGCGGGCGCGCGCGCGCATAGGTATATAGGACTACATTTACGGGGCTTCGGTATTTTTCTCACGACTACGGGACCCGGCGCAACTTTGAAAAGTTGTTCATCTTTCGCGTCGTACATGAAGAAAGTTGCCGCAGTTATTATTATATACGACCTGCCTACTTCAAATTCAATATAGCAAAAAAGTTATCTATCGCTAGATTTACGCCGTATTATTGCATTTTTAACGCGACTCGCGAGCTTTTTGCGCGCCGAGAGCGGAGGAAGAAACCGGCACCTGAGCTCTTTACTTGCGTAAGCGTTAACTGGAATGAGGTTACGTGTTTATGTAAACTTGTTGCGTTTCTCCTTTTTCAGGATTACGAGGATGCTTTACTTGCTTGAGGAGGGGAAAAAAAATTCAATGCTGGAGTGTGTCGCTCCGAGTGGTGAACTAGAAACTCGGTTGAATCACCGGCTCGGGTGTATTGTCTTGGGTTATATTGTACGATGTCGTTTACGTCGGTACTAGCAGCTTCCATTATCTTCTTGGGAACTGACCGTCGTAGTAAACTAAATATGTTTGGAAGACTATTTTCTGTCGCCCAATGGTCTTTCTCGCTGTACGACAGGACAGAAATCGTTTCTGACTCGTTGACAGTATGGGTTGGTCATAGAGGGAAAAGGGATTACGGACGGGAGAAAATGGCTTATATTGCCTATCTGACTTGAATCTACGTTATGTTATTTAGATTTTTTCTTTTATTATAATAGTTCTATTTAATTTCACTATGTTAATTCAATTTCTTCTAGAAAATATATAATTAGAAAATTAATTTTCTATTTTATATTGTTTTCTTGTTATAATCATTTATATTTTTCCATAAGTCAATTTTCTGAAAACACTTAATTTATTTTCTCACGTAAACTAGTTCAACTTATAGCTGCAGGATTTTATCATTTCATTAACCGGAATGAAAACAAATTGTTTAAATATTTATTTATTGAAAATTGGATTAACATATTACAGAGTGTAGCTGCTGTAGCTTTTTCGTTGTACACCGCATTACCAACTTTATATAAAATTCAATTTTATAGGCTGTACATTTATACAAACAGCCGGTACGTACTTATTGAGGGAAAAAAGAGAACCTGTACCAAAGAAAAAGCTGCAATAAAGTTACGCTTACAATCACCTTTAGAGCATGTAGTCATGTGGTTACCATTTTTCATAAAATATTAACTAAATTATTATAAAATAAATTAAATTTAACAAAGGAAACGAGTTTGCTATGACAAAGTTGAGGTCAATACCTGTACAAAGGACTTAATAATTATTTTCGTAAAAAGCATCTGAACTAAAGCTTTTGTAAATTTGATGAATTTGCTAATTTTTTAAATTATAAAAAATTTTGAATAATTTTTGGAAATGTGCGTCTTTCTGGATCTGTCACATGATCATTTTTCGATAAAAACAACGGATGTAATTAATCTATATACCATTCATTTGCAGGTAATTTCAAATATTTAAACAAATAATAAAAAGAAAATCAGTATAATAATATAAAGCAAATAATAAAATAACGCATAAACTTGTATAATTAAGTTTTCTCACCTATTAACACGCCTGAGTGCCGTTTATCCTCCCCCCACGCAATCCGGATTAAGAAGCGCACAGCAAACAAACTCATTAAGCGAAAGAAATACGCCCGGTCCTTTATAAAAAATGTAGCTTCGGTTCATCAAGGTAATTCGATTAATTAAGCAAAGAGAGTAGGGCCATGGGGGTGGGGTCATATAACAAGATGAACTTGAATCTTGGTAGTTTCCTCATTGGATAGGGAGTTACGAGAAAATCGATAGCGACAACTGCTCTAGAACCAAGCTCTCTTCCTCTCTCTCTCCCTCTCTCCCTTTCTCTCTCTCTCCTCAGCGATGTTAAGTGAAAAAGGCCAAGAGCTCGCGCGAAGGCACAATTCGTGGGACGTCTCTCGTTTTCTACCAGGCCGGAGGGGGGTAAATTATACGAGCTCGGTGAGCTCCGCGCGCGCTCGTAAACTCGAGCGGGCAACGAGCGATAAAAAGAGATGGGCGTAGAAAGGGCCGAAAGGGGTACGAAAGGCCGGGAGCTTGGGCGCGAGAGAGCCTCTTGTAATTCGCCTCGCGCGAAATTCTCCGCGGCTTTCTTCCTCGGATTAATAATACCTGTCCCATTTGCACTTTTAATTTCAGAGTCAGACGCGCGCGCGCGGCTTAAGGGAGGGGGGCGCAAATCTTACGGGGAGTTTTGCCGGCAGAAAGAGGCGGAATTAAATTTTTATGAACAGCCGCGTTCGCGAGCCTCGATGATGCGCCCTGACTTCTTTTACTGGCTTGACACCTTATACAAAGGTTTATTCAACTCTGGCCTCTCCTGACTTATCGTGTCTTTAATGTACTTTAAATTTCGCTGTGATGTGTGTGTGGGCTTGTTTTTCGTCGTTTGCCACGGATTGTCTCATTAGAGATACTTCGAAAAAAATTTTTTGGCCGGTTTACGACGATGTCAGATTTTGGCTATTTAAAATTGCTTGTTTTATTGTGTAGTTATACTTTATTAATATTTTTTAACAATTTTGGCGGACGACCGGATAATTGCCAATGATTCGCTCAGCGTTAAATAAAATGGTACATTGACAATTTGATTACCTTTTTAATTTCTCTCCCTTAGTTACGCTACAAGCCCAGCTCTAAATATTTAATGAACTTTTGA
>JAPYZA010001626.1:0-20112 GCA_030522685.1 Eupelmus azureus
GCCCCCCCCCCCCCTCAGAAAAACTCCTTCCAAAACAAACCCCCCAACTCCACCCCCTCTCCAATCCTCCATCAGCAGCAAAAAAAAATCCCCCACCCCCTTCCTCACCCCCCAACATCGCAGCCGTTAAATAATAATCCCCGCTCATGCAGCCGCATACATAATCGGAGCCGTGTCGCGTGCTCACGCTTGGCTCGACGGCGCGAAGATTGATTTCGCACACACCGGCCCGGCGGGAGCGCTCGCATGCAAATTTAGCCGCGGTGAGTCAGACCCGCGCGTTTTATTACCTGAGAGCGCGGCCGAGAGGTGGCTAACCCCGTTGCGCGCGCGAGCCTAAGCTCAAGCCAGCCGGGGATTTGTTGATAATGCTAATGTTCGTGGTTTTGATGAATTATTTATTGCCGCGGGGGTGGCGGGTTTTTTTTCTCGTTGGGGAAGGTGGTGAGTGTTAAGCGGTGTGGTGTCGAGGTTCGAAATTGAGAATTGCGGGTTTTGGGTTGAGTATAAGGAGGCGTATGGTTGGGTTTTCGTGATTGGGAGAGGGAAGTTTGAGGGGGGAGCTGGAGAAAAATTGTTTTCGCGTATGCGGCGTTGAGAGGCGAAAGCGAAGTGCGATAGGTTCTGGTCCGGGATGATTGACGGTTTGGAAAGTTTTTTGAGAGTGAATGGCATTGGGGGCTTGTGCGAATGAAATATTCTAAATTTTAAAGTTGTTTTTCGGAGTACGTCTTTTTCAGAGAACTCAATTATTCATGTTAAGTTATGTTTTAAGAAAGCTTTTTTATAAATAGTGACAGGAATTAAAAACTGACCAGCAAATTTGGCAACTTGAAAAGTTTCGTTCCGACTTATCTAGTCAACTTCTAATCAGGTATTTGGATCTTAGGATTTTTACGCTTACAAAAAACTCAAAAACATCTTTTCCGAGAAAGGGTGGGATATTGTTATTAAATAATCTGTCTATATTATTCATGTTTTATTAAGTATTAAATTGGATAATCATTTAAATTTTATTTTTCCAATGGCTTAGGTATTTTCATATATGTATATTTAAAAAAGAGATAAGGACATAATTCAAATTAAAGATAATATTAAATTAATATTGAAAATTTTAAACTCAATGTTAGTTTAAGTATTTAGAGATTTAATAATCGATTGCAAAATTCCACTCAAACAGACATAAAAGAAAGTGACTCAGTAAAAACGTGATAAAAAATACATTAAAAAAATCATATAAATTGGTTCAGTAGTTCGAGTCCAACTCCGGTAAGACGTTGGCGTTGTACTAGTCTACGTAAGGAAGAACAGCCGAGTACAGTAAGACTCCCACTTATTATCACACTATTAAATTACTATTTCGACCGTTAAATGGAAATGTTCGAAGCGCTTTTAGCATTTCTGGTAAAACGTATTCTAAAATCATCATATAACATCTCAACAAAATTTTTTAGTAACAGTAATGCACATATTGTATTTAGCAAATTGTATGACACTACTTTATAGGCGATATTCGCGTTAAAAAATTATTAATGAAAAATTTTTGTAGTAATGATTATTCTTCTTTTACAAAATGTCCTAAATATTATAATTAATACAATCGATTCATTAATGAAATTCAATTTCATAAAATTCAACATTATTTGTCATCCGAAAAAAGCTTACTTTAAGAAAACCCAATTAAAATTTTCAACTGTATAATCTAAAAGCTAAAAAGTAACACAGTTACTGCAAACCTCAACTCAGCCACTTTTCCTCCCACAATCACCAACCCACCCCTCAACTCCCTAAAATCCTCCACAAACCAACAAAATATTCCTCACGCCTCACCCAACAAAACAACCCCCCAAAAATCGCCACACCAAAACCATCCCACCCTCCCACTCCCACATCCCAACCGCTCGCCAGCTCGACTTGATTAATCCCATCCCCGCGCACATATCCGCCCGCATTTATCAAAAGACACCTCCCCGCTCTGGCGGCGCTCTGGCTCGAAAACGGACAGACGTCGAGCGATAATTGCGTTAGCAGGGGCCGACGCACGCAATAGAAAGCTCGCGCTTGCGCGCTCGGGCGGACTCCGCCGTGTACTGATTCACCGCTCTCTCACTCCGCGCGGCTCGTTCCCTCAAATAGCCGCCGCGGTCCAGTTTAGCGTGAGCGTGAGATCGCGAAAAATGTGTAGCTGTGTCGGCTGGGGTTTGTCTTTTTTTTTTTGGTTGCGGGAGGGGGGGGGGGTTGACGAGCGGCACTGTTTGTACGCTGCTGTTGGATTGTTTTTTATGGTTTCTAAAGGTTTATGAGTCGGTGCGGCTGATGCGAGAGATGGTGGAATTCGGGTGCGTGGGGATGTTGGAGAGTTGGATTTTTTTAAGAGGTTGTAATAATAGTTTGGGGTGGTTTTAAGGGGAAAAAACCGTTAAATTCTTCATTAAATTTAATGGACAGGTAGTAAAAGGAAAATTTTTGGTACGCGAATTAAAAGGAACTTTGATGCTCAATTACTTCGGTACGAATTTTCATTTGTGAAATTTTCAGCACTCATATTAAATTTAATGCAGGAAGTCTTTAAAATTTGCATTAACGTTCCAACGTAATCCAAATATACATCAAATGCATTATCTTCATTCTGCAAACTGAATTAAACAAATTTCACAGCGTCCAGTAAATACTTCTCGCTTAAAACAGCAATCGCGCAACCACTACCAAAACCAATTTTCCACGATTTAACAAATCATACTCAAAAACTAACGCCCAGAAAAAGATACCCGCTCGTAAAAAATTTCCAATCCACATTTCTTCGATTCGGCGAGTCGTACGGTTTTTTACCGCCCCATCCTAACCAAGCGCGACGCTATCCTTTTCATTAGCAGTAAAACCAACAACGCCTCCGGCAACGAAATTCAAGAAAATCCCTTATCAACCCCTTTCATTCCGCGTCCCTCCCCATTCTTCGCTGCCAGAGCGGGAAATTACAAAGCTTTGAAATCCAGACGCGCGCGTCAATCGTGCGCCGGCAACTTCTACGAATAAGAGCCGCTGCGTTCGAGAGAAACGCGCTCGCACGTCAAGTGCAGGCCGTATAACTTTGAGTGAGTTTTCGTATAAGGCGCTGCGGCTGCCGCCGGGATATCGAGCCCGCATCAAAAAGTCCCGCGCGTCATGGGATTTATATTCGGGAAGCGATTTTGCTGAAGGGTGTATTTTTTGAATTTTCATTTAGCGAGTGAGCGTTTTGAAAGTGTGAAATTTTTTGCGGAAGATGTGTGTCTGACATAGCTCGGCTTGTTCTACTTTGATAATCTATTGTGTACGAGCCACTTACGCAAGGTCCAAGCGAATCGTAGAGAGCTAATTAAGTTTACGGGTCTCGTAGCAACAATGGCTGATTCATTGCTTATGCGATCAGTGTATACCAGCCGATAGCGTTTCAGATTAAAACAATAACTGTCAGAGTACAGAGCTAAAATGACCGTTTCTCCGGTGTCTTTTTACAGGAGCTCGAAAAGATACCGCAGCCCCACGCCTACGTGGTCATGTACTCGGTAATCGACAAGGCCTCGTTTCAGCGCGCCGAGGATCTGCTCTCGAAGCTCCACGAGATGGAGATCAGGGGCAGGCCTGTCATCGTCGTCGGCAACAAGATTGACCTGGTGCGCTCGCGCGTCGTCTCCTCGCAAGGTAAGAGCAGACATTAAACTGTCGTGTTGTTCGCTTGTTATTTTCCAGGGTATGCTGATCGTGCTTTGTGGAGAGCTGATGGGTATTAAATGACTGTAGAGAATTGGAATTAAGAATTAATTCGTAAGCTGAGAAGAATTTTCTGTGTTGTCGAGAAAGTACAGTTCGTAACAAAATTACTTGGAATGCGAGTTTATCTGAGAGTTCAATGTTTTTATTGTTAGAAATAGAATTAGCTGAAAAATAGTAATAGAAGATATTAGCACGACTGCTAGTATTAGCCATTAATCATGAAAAGACAATGCTTTCTCTATAATTGAATTATAACCATACGCTACAAACTTAATTATATTGGTTACGTTCAAATAATATAACATACTGACCTCTTGCAAAAACGTTCGAAAAATCCATCAGCAAAAACATCACTCTAACAACTAATCCCTCCTCCCCCCCTTGTAGCAACAGACAGCTAGTAAGCCACGTTTGCCTTACTTTCCAACCCCTTAGTAATCCAGCTGTTCTCTCTTTCTCTCTCTCTCACACACACACACGTACACCCAGATCTTGCCACCACCCTCAGGTATCCAGATTCCTCTCGCTCAAGACGTTCCCGCTCGCTAGCCGCCGGCTGCTAATTAACACGCGAATCCGTACAAAGGACCGACCCTCCCCCCTCCTCCGTCGGCCGCTTTGGAATTCCGGAAACGTTTCTCAGTTTCTCACTCGACTACGCGCTTTACACTTCGTTCCTCCCTCCCTGCGCTTTTGTATTCGCGTCTCGCACGTTCGACGCGGAAGCTCCAGCTGCAGATAAGGTGGCCCGTCCTCACGACGTCGTTGGGCGTGGCGGTAACGTCGGGGGTTGTGATTGCTTTTGACGCTAGCTGTCTGGTGGCTGCTCGCCGGGAGACGAATTGTCTGGGGATATACTTTTTGCATTTCCGGCGTGACTTTGCGGGAACAATCTGGAGGCTTTCTTTTAGCCAGAGTGAGCCTGGGAGGGTCGGGAAGCTCGTTTAGACTTGAATGATCATTGGTCCGGTAAATAGAATTTCCTGTGTAAAAATCGGGATCACACTGCGTCGCGTTAGGAAACAATTCGTTCCTTTTCCAGTATAGCCATCACACTTTCGCTTACGCGACACTCATATAACTCCGAAGAGCAGAGATATTTCACACTCCCCTCTCGAATATTTCCATCCCGCAACCCATACATTACCTTTCTGCAAACAATAAGAGAATCCCAAACAACCCCACACACATCGCCTCCAAACTAAACCTTCCCATTCATCGCTGTACCACCTCACCACCCATCCACGCACGATTAATCTCACCCCCCAGCCAACTACCTCTCTCCCGGGTCATCATTACATTCATATAATCGCAATGTTCCCCGGACAACCAGACCAAGGCTCTCATCTCTTGCCAGTTCACCAGATATACCGAATCATTCATCCTGTGTCCGAGCGCGCCTAGTGGACCGAAAATAGAAGCGTCTTTAATTCCTCCCTCCGGTTCGTTAACCTTTCAACGAGGCGCCTCGTCGGCAGGAAAGATCTACGAGGGAGTTTTTCCGATGCGCCGCAGCCGACGCCGAGGCTGTACTTTGCTCGCCTCGGTTTATTAGGACATAGGTCTTCCCCCTCCTGTATACGCGAGCCGCATCCACGAGAGCGACGGCGCGCAGTGACATGAATTTCACGCGGGAATCTAGATCGCAGCAATTAAGGAGAGGAGACGTGCAAGAGAATTTGTTTTCGGTACTTCTTTTTTATTGTGCCTGGGTTTCGGAGGGGTTTTGGGGACTGAGTGACGAGTTTCGTTGGTGGGGTGTGATGGTTTTGATGGCTTTTTATGATGAGTTTAAAATTGTTTGGATTGAAGCGGTTTTGTGATGTCTATATGGGGTTCGGGAAATGATCTTGAATGAATGCAAGGCATTTTGAAAATGAAGAAAATGTTTCTGGAAATTTGATTTATCGTTCATGGTCGATTTTTAGAAATATCTTAAATGGACCAAGTGGCTTAGAAAAAATAAAAGCAATGTCTCATTTTTTATATTTCGTTTATTTTTTCTAAACACTTTCGTTCACTGAAGATGAATTATCCTACATCCTTTTCAACGTAGAAAATAACCGGAAAAAAATCATCAAAAATTAAAGGCACTCTTCTTGTAATCGACGCGCACCTCAAGGATATAAATCACCCAACTAAATCTTCTCCCCTTCCGGTTCGTTCCACAATTCCCACAAACGCTGATAAAACAATTTCGACTAGCCCACAACAAAAAGCTCCGTATATATTCAGCGATGCCAACCAAAGTAGAGCACTTAGCCAGTCATACAAGGCGGATCCTCAATATCTCAGCCTACGATCGTTAAACGTCTTATCCTTATCAGTGATTTTTTCCTTTCCATTCAGACTCACAAGGTTCTTCCTCGGGCGCTTATCTTACCTCATCCCTATATGGTCATTCCCCTATCTTTCTCTCTGATTCCGAGGTGCGCCCCTCGCGCATGCCTGGTTACTTATGCAAGGGAATCGAGATGCCGCTGTTATGGGTTAGGTCTGGGCAGAGTCTAATCTCACTTTGACCACATTAAATTGTTGATTGTATAATGATTGCTTACGACGCTGGCTCGAGGCTGGGCCGAGAGCGGATGGGGAGTGGCGCTTATTGAAAGTGGCTAGTGGCTGGATTGAGGATAATTAATTGGTTGGTAGTAGGCAGAATCAGTTGATAAGCTTAAGTTTACGAAGCTCGTGTATAAGTAGTTATTGCTAGTGAATGAGGTTTGGGTGATGAGATTTCTTATATAGTGTAGAAATTTCATTTTGGAATAGAGATCTTCATTTTTTATCCGTTGGTGTTTATAACTACTGTAACCTCAACTATATTCGTTTTTAGTTGATAAATTATACTTAATATTGAAGAGAATTCCTAGATGATAAAAGAAATTCAAATTCAAATGTTAAAATGTATTTTCTTATATACAGATTCGGGATAATTAAGGCGATTATAACTCCATCTTATTTCGGCACAATATGTACAAATTATAACAGAATCTATTTTGTTTATTCAATTTTCAATTTTTCGAAACAACAACTGGGTGTTAAAAAATTTTTCGATAATTGAAAGTTAAATGTGAAAAATAGACTTTCGTATTCTTCATAACAAAAAGAATTTTACATTACCATAATCTGAATTAACACATAAATTTTTTTATTTTCCTTTACTTTGTTCATTCTCATTTACGCAATATATAGCACACTAGAATCAGGCCTATATATAAAGATCTACTTTAAGACCGGTCCGATGAATTTACCACTTCATTCGACGGAAACTAATTAGTATTATAACTTAGTTTTCCGTAAGAAACTTCACTCATCCCCATTCTAATTCTCTTAGCTCCAAGAAAGCCATTTTTCACAAGATTTCTTTTAATCGCCCATTTAATAACACTTCTTAAGCCTTGCGTAAAGGGATTCACGAGGGGGATGCTCCTTGACTTCTTTGTCTTCATTAGGGTAGAATTACGCTCCCCTTTTTTTTCTTTCGTGCAATTTGATAGTTCTATTAAAATTAGGTCAAGATATCGGTAATTTAAAACTCTCAGACCTACAATCGAGCGACGGGACTCATTACTGAAGATAAAATCTGTTGATTCTATCGTAATTGGATTTTTTTTCTTCTAAGAAATTGTTTAACCGAAATCCCAGTCTAGTTTTTAATTATTTTTTAAAATTTGATCAGACAATTTTTTAGGAAAAATACTAGTGATTTCCATAGAATGAATAAACAATTTAATTCTTAGCAACGTGCGGAAGAAAAATGGTCGACTAAATATTAGTATAATTTTCTCTAAAGATGAGACAGACTCGAAAAGTAGAAAAAATTAGTAAAATTTATAGTAAAAATCTTCTACTAAATATTAATAGAAACTTCTTTAATTTCACTAATTAATTAATTTTCTCATTTTGTGAGTCTATCTCATTTTTAGAGAAAATTATATTAATATTTAGTAAACCATTTTTTCAGTGTGCGCAAAGTTAAAGTTTGCGCACGGCTTTACGTGCGTAAAGTAACCTATATTTACTTTTTCATCGTCTTCTTTATCTTATATATTATTAAAGTAATAAAAAGCAAATTGATAATCGATTGTAAATCTTTTTTAAGCATTAAGAAAGAACATCTGCTTTTTAATTTGGCTTGGTTTATTGAATTCCGAAATTTTATACACTTCAATATTTGAAGTCGACTTTGCTTCTTCTTGAAATTTTACTTTAAAATAAGAACAAACTGCGCAATGGTTTTTATTTTTTCATACTTTTTTATATGTTTTTCGAAGTCGTTTCTTTTATTTATTAATATCTATAGTGCTTACAGTTATCATATGCTACAGAAAAATAATTAATTATTTTCAATGTACAGCACGTGGCTAAAAGCAAAAAATTGTAATACTAATTACATGTGAATACATTCAAACTCATTAATTACGTGCATATTTGAATAATCCATAAATTAACGAAACGTAATTTTTATTTCCCGTGTACGACAATATGTATTTCGACATTCAATCATTTATTAATACTTTATTTGTTTTAAATATTTTTCAGCGTATAAAGTATTTAACTTATAGTGATACGAACATCTGAATAATTTTATTTTATTTTTTTTATTTTAATACATTAAACTAAAGCCCTTTACAAAAAATGTAAATGTAATATATTTTATTTTTTTAAATTTTTAAATATGAAAGAACGCGTGGGTTAATTATTTCTATTGTGCAATTCAGTTTAATTAAAAACTTGATTTTTATGGTATATTATACAATTTTATTGTATAATTTATACTAAACATTTTTCACATAGATCTTTATACAAAATATATATTCTTACATGATATATTATTTGTCACGATTTATAAAATGTTTTCTTTAATTAATAATAAATAAAATATATTGACTTCTGTATTACTTATATTTTTCCAAATTATAACAGCTATTATTTGAAATATAGCTTTTATAAGTTTCCACTATTGCACTACTATTAAAAATAATTAAAAAAACATAAATTTTAAACCTTTAAAATTACCACAAATCCTCAAACAATAACCTCCCACTCTCTCTTTCCAGATGGCAAGTGCCTGGCCTGTACCTACCGCTGCAAATTCGCCGAAATCTCGGTGGGCATCAGCCACAACATCGACGACCTGCTCGTCGGCATCCTCAGCCAGATCCGCCTTAAGGTGTCCCAGAGCCAGGCGGCCGGCAGCGCCGGCGGCGCCGACTCCAGCGAGCACTGGTACAAGTCGCGCGGCGTCGTCAGAGCCAGCATGAAGGCCCGGCAGATGCTCACCTGGCTCTTCGGCAAGGAGGACCGCAAGTTCAAGAACTGCGAGAACCTCCACGTCCTGTAATCGGCTTCCCTTCTGCTTTCTTGCTTTATACTCTAGGTTGCCGGGTGGATACCGCGCGTACCCAGGGGCTTATTGTTTCCTTTTTGTATATGCTTTGCTTAAGATGAGATATTATTTGAGTTCCGCTCTGAGTTTTCGGTGAATATGGAGACAAGGTGATGCGAATGATTCGTTTTCTTTGAAATTTTTTGGGTGTAGTTTCACTCTTTTATAGTTTTATCACTTTAAGAGTTTCGGAGAGCTGGTAATGCCTGAGTTTTTTAAGGGTGGATTTGTTCTATTCGGAGCGGATATTCGAAAGCGCGAAATTTTTCGAAACTTTGCTACTGGCTTGCGAGATTTTGATTCAGATGGCGAATTTTTCAGTGTACGTGTGAAGAAGTTATTGATTTTTTTATGCTGCCGAATCGCGTTGCGTATGAAATTTTTATCGCGCCTGCATTAGTTTGTTTATTCATTTTGTTTAATTGCGTTTTATTTTATTTTCGTTGCGCTGCGCAATTGAAAACGATGTCGTGAAAAAAATAAGTAAACACGTAAAACGTGACGTCACGAGCGCGAACTTTTAGTGTTCGAGAAACTCGAAGTCTGAAGTGAACTTAAATATTTAATATAATGCAATATGATGTACCTAAGGGTAGTCGAATACGAGAGGAACAGTGGATTTCCTCAGCTGGACTTGAAAAGTAAAGAATCGTTCTCTTGTAAAGAAAATCGAAATGCACGAAAAACGTACTTCCACGTGTAATATCGTTTTTTGAATTTTCGGCGGAATGTCTATTGCTGGATTTCGAGCAAATGGCCAAAATGTGCATATATAAGTACTAATGTAGAGAGACTGTGAATCCCAAAAACTTGCCGACGATATAATATATAGACATATAATTTTATTTATTTATATGTTAATCATAAATATACCGATAGGTCTAATGACTTAGTAATTAACTATAATATTATGATACCGCCTCTAAGACTTTCTCAACCGAATTTTTTAAATTCTTCTTTTAGATTCTTTTGGTATTGTAGATAATTACTACGTGGACCTGCAATTTGAAAAATTGTAAAAAAAAATGCGTTCAATGTTACATTACAACTCGGATGTAAAAATAAAAAATCTTATATAACCACTGTTAAAAAAGATAAACCCGCCAAAAGGTTTTAAATTGTGTCCAAGACAATCGGTGCAACTGCAATAAAAAAAAGAAAGAAAGATAATCTTCCACCTTTTCGTTCGTTTCGCAAAGTCTGTGACTTTCTAAATGGTTACATAGTGTATTTTAAGGGTATTTCTATTGTACAAAATACTGTATTCGCCCAAGGCAACCCTCTACGTTTTGAAAGGTTGAAATCCTTTCTTGAAAAAAACTTTATTATGTGAAAGAAAAATAGAAAAAAAAAAATATAAACGACCAGTACTATTTTTTCAGGCGAATCTTCTACTTCTCAAAGAGTATAATCATAAGATTTACGTAAGACAATAAACGTGTACATTTTTGTCGGAATACGCACGTATTGCAACAGCATTACAACTAATGCGGATTTAAGATTGTAAGCTTAATAGCAGTAGGATACATTCTTCATTCGATTCATACGATATTAACATACTTTAGTTTTTGATTTTTCAATATAAAAATTTGAAAATTCTCTTCTTATAAATTATATTATAATTTTAAAATTATGTACGTTATCATAATAACAATTTTTCAATTTTGTAATTTTTGTCATAAATCAAGTTATCTTGAATTAAGCGTATGAAAGATTAAACAACTTGTTGAATCCTTAAATAAAGGATACACTGGGAACTTAAAATCATGTAAAAAACGTACCATTCAATCAAAATCATTTACTCCACAAAACATATATAGAAATTACACATATATTTATGTTAAATGTACAAGTAAGAAAACAAAGTAAGAAAAAAAAATCACGGGATCAAGCTTGAAGTTTATAGAAGGATTTTGACGTTTTGAAACTAATTAATACAATAGTAAGACCATGTTTGTCCTCGCATATATAAATCATATTTATATACATAAAAAAAAAGATGAAATTGTGTGATGTAAAAGAGCAAAGCTAACAAGAGAGAGTACTCGTGTATACGACTGTATTGTATAATATAAACCATTGAAAGGGAAAAAACAAAATCGATAACCAGCCTTATATATACGAACCTTCATTCGACTGCATAATTAACGATCGCGCTTACGCGTACCTTTTCCCTTCCGCTCTCTTTTATTTTACGCGCCGCGCGTCTAGACTCCGCGAACCTTTAAAAATTCATAAGCATCCCGAATAAGCTAATGCACGTCCGGATGAATCGACGTTCCCGCAGGTTTTCCTCGTTCATTATTCAGAAACCAAACGACCAAATATTTTCCGTTCTTTTGTATGCCTTTAGCCACCGAATGTCTTTCCAAGGGGTCATTGCTCTAGTTCAGCGGATAATTCGATTTTCAATAAACGGCCGATGTTTCGACGATACATTGTTCGGAATTTTATAATGGTATTTTGTTGGTCAGTCTTGTGAAAATCAATGGTATTTTATGCTTTTTTATCTATTTAAAATATATATTTATTGCAATTTTATTTTAATTGGGTAATCTTTTGTTTCACAATTTTACCGTGAATTAAGTATTCAGAATTACGCTAATACTGGAGCAATACAGAGAATAAAGTGTTTAGGATCATTATAAAACCGTACTTTTAACCGAAAACTGAAAATTTCACGACGAAAACAAAATGGTTATTGCTTGTTAAGTTTAAGCATTAGCGTAATTTATTTATTAACATAGTTTATTAAAATTGTGTAACTGTTAATATTTAATATTACAGATAATCATTTATATAATGTATAAAGAAGAAAAGCAGCTATACTGATTTTTTAGCGTACACGTTAACACATTCATTTTATCATTATACACATCGCATACGGATTACAAGAGAAACAAAATGCGCAGCATTAATTTTTATATATATAAAAAATTTGTAAATATATATCATGAATTATTTGTGTTAATAACGCAGAGCCATAAAAGTGTCATGAAAATCTCGATATCGATCTTATTATACATGGAAAGGAAGCGACGAAAAATTGTATTCAATAAACGACATCCAAAATATCACACCGAGCACACTAACTCATTCCCAGACTTTTCGCATAAATAAAAGAGCGAGCGAGGAAACGTCGGCTCCTCTGTAACTCGGCGCTGCTTTGCATTCACGCGTGAAAGCAGGAGTATAGGGTCTCAAAGGAAACGCCGAGAACCCGAGCTTCCTGGGGGTAATTTCGGCATAATATCACTTCCCCTTCACAAGACGCGGGCGCTCGTAAAATTGACGATCGGCGTAAAAAAAATTGGTTGAGCTATCGTACGGAAAAATATTCGAAAAGTGTAGGACATGGAGATTTTCTTTTTCTTTTAGCTGCGCGAAGCTCAGGACGCGCTACGAGGTGGACGACTTTGCGAGCGAAAAATATGGACTTTACGTGGGCTTATACTAAGGAGCAGTGTGTATAATCGATTTTAAGAGTGTAACTTAACGTTTGATGTCGCGTGCGCGCCTTTTTTTATGCTGTGAATATAATCACGCACGCGCGTGCGCACGCTCGTAAATTACAAATTATCAAGTATGCAATTAATTAAAAGCCACTAAAATTACTCGCACGAACTACCGAAATAGAACACTAGTCTAAACTTACACCACAAACTATAACGAAACCCTCGCAATCCACCCAAAAATAGAAGCCAAATAACTCGAGCAATTCTCTCGATGCCGCAGCGAAAACGTCGACGATATCTCAAGATATTTCCAGGACACTTAAAAACCACAATCCCCAAGTCGCACGCTTAGTTCGTATATTATACAGCCGGCGTCTACATACTCGGATTTGCCCAGTTTACGAGGGCGGACAAAAGTGAATTCTTGAGCGCGCGTGGGCGTCGGGTTATTAGAAAATTCATATGCAGGTACGCGCCGTCAGTGGGCTGGTAATCAGATAAGAATGCCGAGGAGCGAGCTATCGAATTGAGCGGTGCTTTTGGGCTGTTGGATGCGTGAATTGGAGGGGAGTGGGTGGTTATTTTGGTGGGTGAGGGCTGGTTGTTGAGAAATAGTCGTGAAGTTGGGTTGGATGGGTTGGTGTAGGGTCGGGATTAATGGCAACAAGTGGAGCGAGTGGAAAGTTTGTCTGACGGGGAGTGACCTCATACTACTGATGCGACATATGCCGATGTTTACTTTTTGATAGGTTTGTATTTGCATGTCGGTGCTTGCAAATTGAAACTTTGTCAACAGGTGCGCGCGAAAATTTTTTTTTGTATAATGGAATTTTGTAAGGTGATTTAAGTTTTGTAGATTACTAAGTCCTGGATAGGAAATTAGATGGGCCTAATAATTGAAGTTTTATTAAGACCTATCAAGGGGCTAATTAGGAGTTAACTAATAGCCAAAACTACATTAATAAACAGGCAACTAAGTTAAGCCCTGTTTATTACCCATTTAATTTTCTACACAAGCTACTTCGAGCATTAAACCCAGTCCTTTTTACATAAAACCAATACTCCAACCCTAAATCATTTACCTCTCAATCAACTCAAAAAGTAAAAAATTCACACATAAACTCAAAACTCACTCAAAGTCAATCTCTCTACCAACCTACCCACATATGCACAGCTCTACCATACTGCACCACTCACAGCCGGAATACCAAAGATCCAACCATATTACGGACCCTCGCTAAAAGCATATACACCAACCCTAGATTAAGTGCGCTCTTGTCCGCCCTCGTATATGTCGCAAACGCGCACATCTACCTCCATAGCTATATATATACACACTATCCCCACATCGCTCTTTCTCTGGGAATATAGGGAGTCTCGATATGAGCTGCGCAGCGCGATTGGACTATACAGCGCAGAAATAATTGCATTATCGTGCCGCCACGGATACCATAGAACGGAAATGCGTATTAGATTTTTTCCGGGTCAGGGGAGGACGAGCGAGGGAGGCTGTTTCGGAGATATTTGGCTTCTCTGTCGTATTGATAAGATGCTTGATAAGCTGCGTTTTCTTTTCGTGCTTTTTTCATTTTTTTACGAATTTTATTCATCTCGCGTAGCTTTGGTATTGGCCGTAATTCAGGATTAATTCGATCGAGTAATGAAAAATAGCTGGGAAAATTAATAGCCGAGTCGGTAAAAGGCGCGCTCGTTTCATTTTAGTGTATACCTGTGTATGTGGCGCACGATCGAGTTTTCACGTTGAATGAGAAAGCGATAATGCAGCGGCAGACGGCGATGCATAAACTTTTAGTTTATTTTCAGCAGATGTTCGATAAGCCTTAGCGGGCTCGCCTGCTGCATGTGAAAGCGCATATCGAGTTATTTATCGGGGGAATTTTTTAACGCCGACGAGTAAATGCCCCGTTTCTCTCTCTCTCTCTCTCTCTCTCTCTCTCTCTCTCTCTCTCTCTCTCGATAAAGTGCGTAGATAGGTACGCGCACGGGCTTACCGCCAAGTAAGGTGATTGAAAAATGGGTAAAAGAAATTTGGTATATAGGAATTTATGAATTTTTAGATTTATTTTTAATATTTATAATAGCTTTTTTGTTTAGAAATTTAATATGCTCAAGAGAAAAAGTTTTTTTTTATGTACAAAAGAAAAGTTTTTTAAAAGTTGAAAGACAGTTACAGCAAGAACCTATATTTTTAATAAGGTATAGAACTTTAATTAACCATTGTCTTAAAAAGAATTTATGTTCTCAATGAATTGCATAATTAAAACTTATTTATTAACTTATTTATATTTATTGGTATAATGAAAACTTGTGAGTCGCATAAGTATAACAATATTACTATTTTTTAATTTTAAAAATTGAATTTCATTCTTATTAAAGCATATTATTTTAATAATATTACTTATTGACGTTCGAAAAAATTTGTGATAGGAAAATGATATTGAATAAAATACACAATTATACTTTTTTTTTTAGTAAAATTATATTTACTAGGAGAGATTTCTAGGAAGAATAAACAAATAATCCTCTCGTATTCACTTAATACTAAAATTATCACAATGAATTTCACGCAAGCCGCAGAAAGATTCGCGGCTGGCTCGAAAAATTCGAGATAATTTTTCCCTCGATTCTACATTTATACCCACAAACCTTCAAACTCAGTCGATGTGTTTGTGTTTTAGTGTAAAAACGCAACAGATTCGGTAAAAATGTGAACGTACAAATTCTTAAAGAAACACACATAATGGACGACAGGAATTAACAAAACGTACATTTGTGCCTTCGTCTAGAAATAAGTGGACAGCTTTAAGAGTACGTATATAAAACTTATTCCAAGTAATATAAATATTGCACCGCACCATTTTATCGCTACAAAACTTTTCACTGAAAACTACGTCATATATGTATGAAAAGTTCTATAAAAAAGTAACAGTATAAACGTATTATTTATGCAAATTTTCTTTTATAAGCGAAAAAGATTTTCGTATTAACAAGTAATACTCTAGTAGGTTGATGGAAATCTATGGAATCATTAACAGTAGCTTAAAAAATGCATTGCTTTTGTGTAAAATAATATTCTACATTGAACACATGTTCATCGTTTGAATACTTAAAACGAATTCCGAAAATTGCTTTGTTTTAAAGTTAATTATGCTGTAGATATTTCTATCACTTTGATTATGAAAAAAATTATTATGAATATGAAAGTAATCCTTTTGAAAAAACTTACGAGGTAAATGTTAAAACGAAATTAAGTGTACAAATTTAAATGCATAGTTGTCCAAAAAAAATTTTAAATTTGATAATAAGGTCATGTGATAGATCATAATATAAAATAAAGTTAATCAAATCAAATCAGAATTTAAATAATTATAAAATATGATAAAAAATACATAATTATTATTAAAGAATATAATTATATCAGAAATTATTAAAATTATCACCCGATTGTTTAAGAGGCATGTTTTTTTTCAACAAAATCAAGGAATGTATAAGGATAATAAACATATATGATTAAATGCAATCCTTATTTAACAAAAAATCCAATCTATTATAACTAAACGCTTATGTTGTTTAATTTCGTATTATGCTTTCATTGATTTCCATCAGTCTTAATTATGCGACTTTCCGCATTCGCCCTTATTACTATTACTTCGACAACACAATCATATTATACAGAAACAGTTTTTATAATACATATTACGAGTACAATTGCCACTTTAAAAATCTAAGCTCATGCATCGAGTAGCTATACCTGATATAAAACTATAACGTGTATTAAATTTTGAAATTTAGTAATTAAATTATCAATTTTTTAATCGTATCCTTACAAGGTAAATATAATTTATTGAGCTAATTTACTTGCAATTAATCACATTATTTTCTTTCAAATACTTCTTAACTTACAATTTTTCTACGGATATTTATCCATATTTAATAAGATTAGGAGAAAGAATAAATATCAGCATGTTCACCTATAAAATTTATAATCAATTACTTGTTTTCGAAAGAAATCAATAGCTTAATTTTTAAGTTGTAAAAATAGGATTTATCATTGCTATTCATTTCAAAATTGATATTAAATTTTTTAAATTGTTGTTTCTTGAGTAAAAATGTAGCAGTTTTAAAAACTTTATTATTTTTAATATAGATAAGATTAAAAAATATAATTTTATTTCGTATGTACAGTATTCGCGCGTTATACAAAATTGTTCACATTTTAATCATTCAATCAGCAAAATGCTTAAAATTTTTAAAAATTAGTTAATTTTATAAAAATTACAATAAATGCATTTAGTATAAAACTATAGATGAATCTTTGAAAAAATTATCTTTCGAAAACAAGAATGTCCATTCGTGAGAAAAATATAAAAAATATGAGTTTAGCCAGAATCGATACAAATTAATGCAGCCTAAGGTACCCGTCAATATCACAATAATTTAGCACACCACAGTTTACCCTGAAAAGAAATATTGCACGCTAATAAATGATTTCAGCTTACAAAGGAGGAAGTACATAAGATTTGGTAAAAAAATTTGTATAGACCCAAGAAAAACCAATTTTGATCCTTTTTAGTAGTCAATACTCGCGAGAAAAATCGATCAGAGTTAATGATTTAACTTTAAGAATAGGCTATAACTTTTTACCATTGAGTTCAAATTAAAAAATTTTAATTCGATTGTCTTTTTCGTACAGTATTTTTCCGACAGTCAATTAGAATTTTTTAATTTGCAATCCATTTATGAAAAAATAATGTAAAAGTTATTGCTGAATTATTATTCCTAATCTAATTGACTGAAAAGATTCGGCCTCTTTTTTAATAAATCCAACATTAACAACATTAGTCTTCTTCATAGCGGTCGTATTATCTAGTAAATGGTAAAAAGTTTTAGCTAAAATATCTACAAATATATATATATATATATGAGTGGCTCCACTAGACACGTAATACAATGGATTAGCAAACAATTTTTAAAAAGAAAATATCAATTCGTTAACTGGTTTTCATTCCTAGTAACTACTAGAAAGGATTTACAGTAATTTTTTTCCCAGAACTATAAAATTTGTTTACGAAATTTTAAGTACTCTCCTTATTAGTACACCGAGAGAAAACACTTCAAATTTATTTACAATAATATTCAGAAGTTTGCACAAAATATAGCACCAGTTGTTTGCCCCCTTATTATTCTCAGCGTATTGCCTAAGTCATATTTAAACGTGTATTTTTCCTGCAACCCAGAGAGTTGGCTCGCATTATTTTCTGATTCGTACACGAATGAGAATTGAGTTTTTTCCCAAATTATTTTCCCAATGGAAAGAGAAATCCGTTTGGCCTTATGCGGAGTTTCTATCATCTCTCATCATTAAAATTATATTAATGGAATGATTTGTGACATTTTTGGTCGATTAAAGGCAGGGGCAGAGGTTGCTGCCTCAAGGACCAGTTTCTTTTTTAGACAATCAATCAAAAATATACGATAATAAAACGATCATAAATCAGTATAACTTTTCTATGAAAGTAAAATGTCAAATCAAATTTAAGGAAAAAAATCGTTTACAAATAAAAGGGAAAAAGTGCTGATTTTGTTAAATCGTTCAATAGAATTTAAATAAAATCAGAAATGTAGTTAAAAAATTCGAAACATTAGTTTTGTTATAATCGGTTCTTGCACTGTCTATACTTGAGCTATTCTTGAATTACATTTAATCCACCCATTTATAATACGTCTAATTCTGTCCCTACTACAGTACATTTTAATAAGCTTTTAGCACCTATTTTTATCGCTTACAACTAACAAAATCTAAAAAAAATGCGTCAGGCATAATTTTTTTAAATTAATCTTCTCGATCAACAATACTATAAGTTATGCCCTTTGTAAATATACAAAATTTTTTCAGCGCTCTTCGTATACAAATCAAATATCAATCTTAATATTATGTATGGAACTTATTCTCACCCACGCATGTAATCGCGCTACCCGTGGACGTCATAAAATCAGATCTAGACAAAGAATTAGAATTATAATGTCTGTCGTCTCGAGTGTCGCTAGCAGAATTTTAATTTTTTCTGCGCGTTGTAGGAACGCTATAGGAGGAATAACATTATTCGAATCATAACAGTCCATTTCTAAACATAATAACCGCTTTGTTTGCACTTATCTGAACTTTTTCAAAGCGTTCTTTTTATCACTTATTCGGTATATTTAAGAAAAAAAAATCACTGGTAAAAACCCTCAGTTTTGTGAAATGTTGAATACACCTAATTACAAAAATACATTACATTACGCATTAAAAAAATAATTTCATAAATAGTCTCTTACAAAATACCGAGCAAGGATAAAAAGTTGCCGCTTCAACACTCTGGAAAATTTTACGTATTCTCGAACGACCATCCATCCTTCGCTCTTAATAATACCCAATCGCGATTCATGAGTCACTCATATCAACAAAACATCCAAAAAATCAATCCCAGTCTCGCCAAATCTCTAACCATCCCACCAATTCTACTCCTCCAGTCGCAAACAAAAAGCCAGTTCTAACGACCTACTCTCCCCCCCCTCTCTCTCCTAAAATTTCGTTTCCTCGTTAACCAGCCTCCAATTACAGCAATCCCGTTCAAATACACACAGCCGATGAGCCAGCCTCTCGGTCCGGAATCGCCTCGAGTCAAGAAACCCGGCTCCAACTTTTGCGCGCATCCTCGACTCCGCATAAGGCCGTTGGTTCGTTGAACCCCGGGGGGAGGGGAGCTCAGAAGGACGAAGTCTCCTCGGCGTCGGCCGCCGCAGCCGGCGACGGCCGACGGAGCAGATCTCAGAGCAGGCAGAAGCAGGAGGAGCTGCGGGTGGGAGCCGGTGCCTGCATCCGGCGCGTGAAGACCTTAAGGAGCTGGCGGTGTACCCTGGAAGAAAAGGTAATGATGAGGGCTGGTGAAATATTGAATGTAGTTGTTTAGGTGGATGTTATATATAGTTTTTACATATGAAATAAAAAAGGGTTAATACATTTTTGTGATGCTTTGTTGGAGTTTACAGATATTCAGTTTTTGAAATTAATGATGTAGGAAATTGTAAAGTGAAATTAATAATATATTATTGGTATATTTGTATTTGATTTAATTTTGAATTATTTATTTGCTCATAAGGACGAATGAAAAGTAATAAAAAAAATTATCTTACCGATAATTTGATTTTAACATATTTTTAATTTAAAAATCAATTTTTATCATCAATAGTTAATTCATAAGAGTTTGAAGATTTATAAAGTAATTTATTAATGAAGAATTATTTTATTTTTCAAGACACATAACGGCTAGAAGTTAAAAGCCACTCGAGCGAAAGAGCAGAAATTTAACGAGCGCGTTGAACTTTGAAGAAACGGCGTAGGTACATTTATGTTTCATAAAGCATAAAGCGTGCGCTCCTTGAAGAATAAAAAGTTTCCTCTTGTTTTACTTAACAAAGAGTTTCAAGAATTTATTTTGTAATATGTAC
>JAPYZA010001629.1:0-21383 GCA_030522685.1 Eupelmus azureus
ATTTTTCTCGTTACACCGGAAAAAGCAGACAGCGAAATCACGTCTACAGAGGGCTTAGCGCGCGCACAAAAGTTCCCGGCTGCACGTTTCACTCGATTACAACGCGTTCGCGCGTTTGAAGCGAGAAAGTTCGCAAATTCGTGTGCGCGCACGCGCTTGCTCTGCACGTACATAAACTGTTAAACATAAAGATACGAGGCTCAGCTACTGTATATTGTACGAACGCGCATGAAAGTCCGGATATTAAGCCGGGTGAGCTTGTTTACTTTCTTTATCTCGGCCCTGCCCTTTTCATCTCAGCCCTTGCTCTTCTTGCCTTCGCTCTCCTTTTCCTTTGTTCCGGGAGCTATATACATAGGCGGATCCTTTCACTTTCGTTTTTCCGCGCGCGAGAGCTTGCCTCAAACCTGTAATTCTAAGCGAGGCCGCGAAGCGCACGAGCCGTTACAAGCATTATTCAAAACGCGAAGACCTCTGAGTTTCCGCGTGAATTGTTTACCAGCGCGATTAATTTGTCCCTGCTTAATTAGCCTTGCTATTAAAGTATAATTTCGAAAATTAACTCTCAGTTGTTTTACTGCATTATTGTAGTTCCAGTTTTTACGCGCTCGAAGTTAAACCTTTCGAAAATGGAATATCGCTTGTAAAGATCAAGTAGTCAATGACAGGATGAGTCAGACACTGCCTTTCCCAGCGCCAAAACAATCTCGATGGCATTTCGACAGTTAAATCTTGAACGCGCTCGGTGACTGAATTTTTTACGACTCGCAACTGGTCCAGCACAGGCAGGCGCGCGCGCGCGCGCGTCCAACTTTTGGTGCGCGCTTTATTCAACCTGCCATTTTCAGTCTCCAGTCGCTGGGCGAGCGGCTGTCAGTCGCGTCCAGGGGCCGATAACGGCCGGCCTATTGTAGCGACAGCCAGCGCTCGCGCAACATCCGAGGAGTCATTGCACACTTTGACGGGCTTACGGGACCGAGAGCGCGCACAATGGCCGTCCAACGACCGGTGTGTGTATAAATGTCGTTCGGCTTTAAATACCAGCCGACGACACTCGTACGTGAGCCGTGAGCGGAGAGGAGAGGAAAAAGGGCGATCCCGTTTTTGAGATGGAGAGAGGGTTTTGATTTTCATGCGGGTACTTTGTTCGAAAACACTCGTTTTTGCGTTGGGAGTAGTTTAGAAGTAGCATTTTTTGTAGAAAAGTTTATTAGTCATTATGTTAATCGTAATTTTTTTAAAATTTTTATATCAATTTTGTTAATGACAAAATATAACTAAGCCTTTTGATGAGCAGAATACATAGTTAGATTCTGAATTTGAAGTTACTCTTACATTAACTTTATCTCATTTTATAATAATTTCAAATTACAAGTTTGAATTACTAATAAGTTCTATTGACTGAGTCAAAGTCAACAGAACTCGCTAGATGCAAAGTTTGTTTGATAAGTGGTAAGTATAATAGGGTTTAATTGAATTCAAATTTTTTATGTCAGAGCACAAAGGGAATGTAGGATTATCTCTTGAAATAGACAGAAAAATTAGCAAAAGAACAAAAATGCGTTACATTCTAATTGTGACAAAATCTGTGAACTGTTCGGCAATTATTTAACAGAATATTTTACATTATACAAACAACTATTAACAAATATAGGTTAATGCATTAGCATAAATTTCAAATTAATGTTTTGTGGCTCTGCAAATATGACCATTTGATATTCAAGTCTTGCTACAGTTGAATTAAGCACGGTAATGCATTAAAAATAGCGCCGTATAATTTCCTCAAAAAAATTCATTTAATAAACGTTAGTAATTTCACATATTCTGAGTTTTTCTGTCGTAAATTAAAGTTTATAATTGTTTAAGTAATTTTTTAAACTATACTCAATTAATTTGTTGAAAGTGATAATTTAAACTTCAAAAAAATTGTTGAAAGCTTAAGTTATGAATAATAATATGTTATCATATTATTTATTATATTAGAGCACTATCGATTTTCTTATTTTCAAACCGAAAAAAGAATTTAAAAATTTTTATTTTTTATTGTATTCCAAGTTCTAAAGCAAAAAATTTACAATTTTAATTGTACATCTAGCATTTTTATACATGCACTGTGAATTCATATTTTCTTATCATTTTAAAAAGCCTGGGTTTAATTTGATTATGAATAATACTAAAATATTATAAGATAACACTCAATACTGATTATTATTAGCACAAATATACTATCAATAATAATTTGTATCATAATTCACCATAAACCCTAGAAAATTTAACAAGCTGCTTATAACTCCAACACACAGGCCATAAACAGGTAATCGATACTCCCAGCAGAAATCGCAATTAAGTAGTAAAATCGAAGTATAGTCAGCCAACATATAAAAACTTTCACTCTCAATTTCTCGTCGAGAATCCATAGCAGCGCTACTGATCTCAATCTGAAAATAAACCAACAACTACAACTACACCCCTAATAAAAACTGCAAACTCGAACAAATCAAGGCGATAAAATCTCGCTTGCTCAACGTTGTTCTCTCTTTTGTTTTTCCAGTCCCCCCGTTAATAAAGGCTCTGCCTGTGGTGCGACTGCGCATTCATAGCTCCGCGACGCTCGAATGCGAGGTCGAGGCCAACCCCAAGCCTATATACTTCTACTGGGAAAACAACTACGGCCGAGTCGACAACAAACCTGAGAGATACAAGACTACCGTAGAGGACCAGAAGAACAACAAGGTATTAGGCGAAAAGGCTTGGCTTATCGCTGCTAGTTTCGCGACTATTTTCGATAATTGCCGTTTGATGCCCGTGATAATATTGAAATTTATTTATAAAAAGTACATATAAGCAAATGATTGTTTATTTTTGAAAAAATAAAGATATTCTTCGTTTTACTGCGCTAGATTGAGACAATTTAAAGAAAAAAGGAAGTATTCCACGTATTTCTACGGCTTACGCTTTTGCTCAAAGCCTCCCTAACTACCTACAAGCGTTCACTCACCTCCAACGCATTTCAATATTTTTGAAAAGCCTGATTTCCGAAAACGATCTAGCCCGCCAGCCGACGCATTCCTAAGCGTGAAAATTCCGCGCGTCTCGCATTCAGTAGATGCAATCCTTTATGCAAAGCGCATCAGACGCGACTGCTTATTTTCCGAGCGCGAAAATGCAACAGCGCCGGCCAAGCAGCCTTTTATGTGCTCAGCTTTGACCTCTGAAGCAGCAGACACAGCTACACAGACGCGCGGCAACACGGCTTGGTCAAAGGCTTTTCGGCTGCGCTCGATCGTGATTTTCCCAGCGATATATACACCTGTATAAGGTATGCCTTTTGTGTCGGAGAGACGCGCGCACCGCTTCCGCATCGCGTTTGCTGCTTTTGACCGCATTATCATTACTATATTTTGCGCGGTTTTAAATTTATGTTTGGTTTCAGTTAATTGTCGATGCTTGAATAAAGAATTGTCTTTTGATTTTTAGTATAGAATGAAGCTGAAGGTAAGTAGGCTAACGTCATCTGATAATGGAACGACGTACTACTGCGTAGCCAGGACTCCGCTAAGCACAACCAAGGGAACAATAACGATCAGGGGTAAGTTGCAAGCGCTTTATTACAATTTTATTCCTTCTAAACGACTAAAACAATTTCATGTAAAATTTTCTCAACAACGTCACATTCATTTCCAAAGGAAAAAATGTAAAAATAAACTCGAGAGAATTTTAAAAATTCTTTCCCTTTCCACCAAACAATCTCCCGAGACATCCATCTTCCTCAATCTCAAAGAAAAGCCTGGCCCCGAAAAAGAAAAGGTCAAAGGGCGAGAGAAAGCGCCGCATACATTCAGCCAGACGCGCATATGAAAGCAAGCGGCTTTTCGAAAAATTTTTCAGATTCGAACGTACCGGAGAGACCCACGCCCGCCTTCTTTGGCAAGCCGGCCCCGCCGCGGCCGCACTACAGGAATCTCTGCCCGCCTCAATTAAACTGCGACAGCTGTCCGCGGGCGAACTGCGGATACTCGGGCGTCGAGGCTCGGCCCATGACTGGTATCAACGTCACCGGAATGCCGCCCCGCATTGCCGGTAAGCGAGCCCTAACTTTCTTCCTCTCTGTATATACATATATCAGTGTGCGACTGCTTTATTCAAAGTGGGAAGTGCGAGTTTTATTATTTTGTAATGGGATTTTTGGAGCTGCTGGATCGTGAGTTTTGTAATTTGACGTGGGATTTTTCGAGCGTTATCGAGTTTTGGATTTACTTTGATTTTTTCGTTCGAGGATGTTTTTCATAAAAGTAATAGGTAACCCTGCAGATGTCACGTTCACGTGGAGTATTAAAAAGTTCGGGCCATTCGCGAAATTTGATTTTAATCGGGCATTAATTAAAGTTATACGGCCTCTCTTGTCATTTATAAAGCGGGATGTGAAGCGTATTCTTTTTTATTAAAAATATATATCGCGCCTGTCTTCGGCAGCTCCCTCAATCGGGTTTCTGCGTATAGAGAGGCGCACACACGACTCTTTGAAGCATACAATTTTCTTCTTTTTCAATTTGCCTGAAAGTACTTCTGTAGAGGTTTTTCGGGTCGCCGGCCGCCTATATTCGAGGCAAAACTTTGTAGATTCAGAACGCTCAGTGTGTATACCTGTATTAAAACTAAAACTTTTAATTCAGAAAGGCGTCTTGTACGAAATCCTCAAAAGAATTTTCAAACGTACTCTCGGATACAAACTTTAAAGGACGCACAACATTTTTATAACGAATTCATCGTACGAAAAAAGTTTATAATTCTTCAAAAAACACACCCCCCCAAAAAATAAAAAAACTTTCATTTCCACAAATGCCCAGTACTAAATCCCGAGCAAAGGACGTATAAAAACAGAGCTCGGCAAAGGAAGCCGCTCGTTGAATTTTAAAGTCTCGGCGCATTCTGTGTGCAGACGGCGTGATCGGAGCGGTCGGTATAGCGGTGTTCAAGGGCCAGATGGACGACGTGTACGGGATCTGGATGCAGGACGCGTCGCCTAAGAGCGAATCGACGGCGGGTAAGCTCTGGGTGACGCGCAGCAACGACACCTCCTACATCTACGAGTACGCCGATGTGCAGGACTACAAGGACAGGAAGCTGTTTCGTAGCATCAAGCTGCCCTATCCTTTCCAGGTGCGTATCTCGTGGGGAAGAGGCCGTGGCTAGTTAGGTTTTTCGTTAACGCGAAATTAAGTTCAGTCGAGCTGAAAGCTGAGGTTTTTCTAAGATGGTTAGAAAAAAGTTGAGTGGTCTGTGACAAAAGGTAGTTTTTCTAGATTTTTCGGAGTTTGTTTAATGATTAAATGTATAATAGCTGTAAATGTAAATTAAGGGTGCCTTTAAAAGCTTTTTCTAAAAGAGGAATTTCAAATTACCTGTGTTTACTTAGTTGATTGGTTTGCAGATTTAACTAGCTAATAAACTCGAAAGGAAAAAGTAACTGTTTTTTTTCTGAAAATACCTGTAAATATTTTCAATAAAAAATGTCTGCAAACGAGTGAAGTAATATCTCATAAATTCCTCCCGTAGAAGCTCAACTTTCATAACTTACTTGGTCTTGCAGCTGAATTCGTCTACTGCGTGAAATTATATACATATTTTGCACGAGCTAGAGACAAAGAGAAAGAGCCATAGTTAGGGAGTTGCTGTCCAAAAGAGAACAAGGAGAGAGGCAGATAGTGAAAGGAAATTATTCAAAGGACTTTTTTAATAAAACTCAGCATTGAGTGGAGATTTCATTTTTTTTTGTACTAAACTCTCTCTCTCCCTCCCTCTCTTTCTCTCTTGCATCGCTTTATCTATATATCGTGTATAGATATAAAAAGAGCTTCCGTACTACCAGCATTCTTTTTTCATCATTCGCCAGCTGCGAAATTACAGAGACGGAATAATTGAATGAGAAAATATCCTCTCCGCAAGCGTCAACTGTATCAGAGGTAGACGGGCCGATTCTCAATTTGCATGTCCGCGAAGCTCGTGCCTGGAAATTAATTAAAACATATTCAAATTAGCCGGGTTAGCCGAGCTTCCAATGAGAATTTTGCAAATCGTCGGCTTTTCCCGAGTCTTTACGAGACATAGGTATACAGCAGTGCGTTCTTACTAGACTGCTTTTCTTAGCTCCAAGGCAAGCATAAGAGAAGGAATGGAGGGCTGTTAACGAAAGTCGTATTTTTTAGTATCTGCGTTCGGGTGCGTTAGATCCAAAAATTTGAATTTTTTGTTTCGCATGAGGTGCGAAATGTTGATACATTGATGATGACAGTTTCCAAGTTTTCGTGTGAAAGGCAGCGGCAAAAATATGCGCTGATACAGTCATTCTGGATCGTATAAATTATTTATAATCAGAACGTCAATTTCGAGTGAAAATCCATTTTGGAGATAAATTGACAATAACAATTAAATTTAGCGGATGATAATCAACATTGGCAGAAAATACAAGAAGAATGTGTGTCGCTTTTATTAATAATTTTGAATAATGAAAATATAATAATGCCATTGCTCTTTATAAATTTCAATTAATATTAAAAATATATGAGATTTGAAATGAGATATACGTATGTAATATTTCGAAGAGGTGCTTTACAATGCATCAATAACCTCACTTTTTACGTTTCATATTACTCACACCAATAGATAAAAAGAAAGTGCTCGTAACTCGGGCATAAACTCTCAATTGGTAATGCGATTCTACCACGGCGCGGAAAAAGATTCGTAAAAAAATCCGTAGGTATATGCTGTCTTCGAAAATTGTAAAAGAGCTTTATTTATTGCGCATTATGTATAAAGGTTCAACGACATTATTTCTATTCTTTAATAACAAATTCTTTTTTTGTAAATATTGTTTAAGATTATAACTAAACTAGAGATGATACTCTCTTAATTAAAATATGGCCATTACAAATGATATATTTAAAATCCATTTTACGGATTCGGCACAATAATTTCTAAAATCCCATTTGAAAGTAGAAAAACTTCTTTAATCAACTATTCCGAGTTGACAATGATAAAAAAGTAGAGTTTATTTTCCAAAGACTAGCAAATTCTCTAGTGCATTGAGGCGCCTAAGCCGAGAGAGCCGCTCGTAAAAGCGCGAGCGAGCGCGGCTCGAAAATCCCTCCTGCGATATCGCACTCAATACTCTCTCTTTCTCTCCTTTTCTAACTGCAACTGTATTCCATGTGCGCACAGGGCAACGGGCACCTAGTGAACGACGGCTACTTCTTCTACAACCCGCGAGATCGCTCCTCGATAGTCCGGCTGGACCTGACGCACTCCGAGGGCACGATGCTCGCCTACAGCAGGCTGGAGATGGAGCTGCCCGGGCTGCGCGTCAATGCCGGCAATTATCTCTACACGCCCAATCACAACTACAATTACGTCGACTTTGACGTTGACGAGAACGGTGGGTATACATATACAGGGCTCGGGCGTTAGCGGCCGAGCCCGTTAATTTTGGCCTCTATTAGCCCGACTCTGATTAAGATTCGATCGCGCCGGGGCTGCGTTATACGGAAAAGACGCGCGCGGGGACGAGATGTACACTTGATTTTCCGCCGATCGGGACTTCTATTCGCTGCCCGAGTTTAATCTGGGGAAAGCTGATAGCGCGTGTTTGCGAGAGCGTCGGACGATGTTGATATTACGCGATTAATCGGATCATCGATTTGGATTAGTTCCTTTGAGTGCTAAAGGAGGCTGGGCTTTAGATCGTTACAGTAAAACAGATTCTGCTTATTATTAATGTGGTTACTGTAGATTTTATCACTTTTATTTTAATCAACTATGTTCATTAGTACGTTCAATAGTTTTATTACTTTGAATATTAACTTAACGAAACATTCTTGATTGCATTAGAATAACAACGCGATGCAGACGATCGGAAACAATAGCAGTTTGCATTATTTAAACGGCAAAACGAAATATGTCCGCGGCTTCTTTTCTTGCAATTGTTTTGGCTCTCGATACAAAGTAATCTCATCGATAGAATATCAATACGTTAAGATTAAGCCGCCTCCCGTGGCCACGAACGAATGGAGATTGCACGGCGCGACTCAAAGGCCGATCCCGACAAAAGGAGAAGATCCGGCCAACGGTTATAGGTTGAGGGCTCATACTCCTAAAAGCTTTCCAACATAGAGCAGGGCTCGTACGTTGTCCAAAAGAGCTGAATATCTGGGAATTCTATTTACTCGGGCGTCCATTGTTTCGAATGCAAGGGCTGGAAAATTTTTCGTACGACTCTTGCCGGAATTCTTTGACGTAAGGTATTTAATAAATTGACGAATAAGCAAGCATGATAAATATAATGTTGATGATTGCAGTTTGGTAGTTTTTTTTTAAACTTGTAAGCAAGAGATAAATTTACATTTGTTTTCAAAACTAAAATTTTGTCTTAATCAAAAGGAAGATTTCAAAGAAGATTCAATCTTCAGTATTACAGATAAAATTAAAAGTTTTCAAAGCTTTATAGAGCGGAGAAGTTAATATCGGAGTTCGCTCTCTGTTTTCACAAATATGATGCGATTGCACCGTAGTTAGTTGTTTCAGGGCTATTGCTTTGAGAAGAAAATGCATTATCGTTGAATTTTTTACTGAGGGCCGATGGCACAGAGATTTAATATAGATAAAATTCGTATTATCCATATCCACTCAAAGTTCTTCTTTCAAGATTTATCAGTTTCAAACTTTAATTAAAAATCCTTTTAATCCTCCCACCCGTGTCATCGATATTCACTTTTTTCGCGACGCATATAAATTTTAATTATAAAATGTAAAATATTCGAGAATACCTTATAAAAAAAGCATTCAACGAAATATAAAAATTCTTCGATCATTTGGCCATTGACAACAAACTGAATTGAAAACTACCAAACGCGTAAAAACAAACAGAACAATACCCACGGGTAAAACAGATTTAGATTTCATAAACTCCCTGACTGAGCCCGTTAGCTAACGCGGCCCTAAATACGTGTAGCGCAGACTGCCAGGTGATTACATTTGGGAGGATAGGCTAGAATTGTGTGTGTGTCCGGTTTGTGCGCAGGTTTATGGGCCATTTACGGCACGACGACGAACGGCACGGTCGTGATGAAAGTCGATCCAGACACGATGACGGCCCAGTACGCCTGGGGCATCAGTGTCGATCATCATAAATACGGCGAGATGTTCGTTGCCCGCGGAGTCCTCTACGCAGTGCACAGCATCACCGATCCCACCATGAACATAAGGTAATTCGTCCATGCCAATTGTATACTGTTATTGAGAGTGTTTCTCTATCTCGGCTATTTTTTGCTTTATTGTTAACGAGATTAAATTCATCTGTCGTTATTAATTACTGTGGTGTGATTTTTTGTTGTTATTTTGATGTGAATGTATTTTTTTTTTTTAATAGTTTTCTGTTTTTTTTTTAAACTTTTAGACCCTACTTCTATTTACATAGACGTAAAATTTTCAACATATAAAAAATACATAATAGTTTAATTTATTTATTAATGAATGTGTTTATTTGAAAAAAGAAAAAAGTATTATGTAACAGTTAGAAATAATTCGAATCTGAAAGGGTGAAAATAATTTTTGGTATTCAATATAATCGAATATTTTTATATATAATAAATTGATAAAAGAAAAATACAGCTTTCAAGTGTAAGGCAAACTTTAAGAAAGATAATATTTTACCATTATTCTTACGTGAAGAGCATGTTCGGGACAGCTACTCTTTGTGCATTAAATTTACAAAATTTATCGCGGCTGAATTGCTTGACCGCAACGCTGCATGGAAATCTTTTCGTTACAAAAACTACAGGGCTTTCGGTTATCGAGAAAAGTTTGACGATCGCATGATTTTTTTTCCAGAGATTAAGAGATCTTTTTCGCCTACATTATAGTTGGATATTAGTTGAGTTTAGGTGTTTAAAAATTTCCAAATTTCTAAAACCCTGAAAATTATGCATGCATTACAAAAAATATTTTATTACCAATAATAAGTATAAAATATTGAATATTTTATATTATGTATTCTTGCTTCAAGCAGAGAATTAAAATATTACAGCAAAGTCAAAAACATTTTTTTTAAAGTTTTTCATTTAACATAAAAGTACAAATTATGATACATTTTTGCTTATGAATAAAATTATTGAAAATTTTTATACAACAAAAAGGGAAATCTCTTTCTAAAAAATCTCTTACTAGAAAAAAGACTAAAGATTTTTCGTGCGTTGCGTTCATGTTACTACCCGTGTGAGTTATGTGCGTAATATTATTTCCTTTTTGTTTATTTTGATAAGTATTTGCTTTTTACTTTTACAATAATTAATAGAATTGTTAAATAAGGAGAAAAATAAGAAATGTTTTACTTTTTTTATTGGCAATTACGAGTAAAACTAGAAATAACTTAAAATATTATTCTCCGAAAATAAAAATAATAATTAAAACATTTAAAGTCAAATCTTATATTTAATATTTGAAGATTTTAACTAAAATAAATCAATATTGTGTATTTATTTTTTATTCTTCTTCTACTATTATACTTCTACTATTATTTTCTTCTTAATTTGCAAGTCTTTTTTTTACAATTTTTTTTATTTAATTTTTTGTGTGTCTGGTTTATCTCCCTGTTATTAAATCATCTTTTAGTTGTTTATAATTTCCCTTTTGTTGCGAGAATTCTTCTGGAAACGTCAAAGCCTTATTAAAGCTCTTTTCGTGATCTAAAAATAAATATAAATCTTAAGAATTGTCGACTTATGGCGCCAGCTTGTAGAATTAAAATAAATAGAACTTTTATTTTATAATATCTTAATATTTTAATCATTTATTGTATTTAAAACTTAAATATACATAATAACTAGTTTCCATAGTTTTCTATTTATTTATATCTTATTTATATTTCAAAGATTTTGAATGGCTCCAATTTATTATTGTGATTCGAGCCCTATTAGTATAATTCTTTGTATTATAAAATATTTTTACGATAGTAAAGTACTAAACAAATCAAAATAAAATCTTTTACTAAAATATTTTTGGAAAAAATACGAAAAAAGATATTTTAAAATAAACACTATAAAAAAAAAGAAAAAAGTTTCAACAACATTTTGGACTCGAACAAAAAGAAAATAATAATTAGTAGTACATTAAATAACTAAAAAGGTGAAAAATTTCTAAAACTATTAAAACACATTTTTTCTTGAATAATTCTTTAACGCGAATAAACATAAAAAAGTACAAGCGACTATATATAAATACATTTAAGACCGTAACTTTGTATCGATCTCGTTATACTTATTGATTACTCACTTCAACTCGAAATTGCACGAGTTGTAAAGTTTTACTTTACAAAGACATTAACTCCAACTGCCGCTATTGAATTAGCTTGCTTCGACGAATTCAACTTCTGTGAGCGTACAATCGATCGTCGCTACTCGATTTTCCTTTTAAGATATTACGCTAATTATTGATGCATTTGTACTACGCGATTTAGTTGAGCAGCCGAACAAGTAACTTGCAGTAATGCAGCTATAGAATTAAATTACTTAACTTTCCAAGCTTATAATTAGATAGTACCTTTAACTTTGTTTATAAATTTTATTTTTTATTTTCAGTTTGGCGGTCGATCTTTATCATGGGAAACATCTGAGCGTCAGTGTGTCTTTTATAAATGCTTATCAGAAAGTTACGATGCTCAGATATAACAGTAGGACAAAGGTGAGTTATTGTATTTTAACAAGCTTTCTGTAAAGTTGGTAAAAAACGTCATAATTTTGTAGTTCTTTTTGAACATTGAATTTTGAAAACCTCAAATATAAGTGTAATAATTATTTTGTAAAATATAATATTTATATAACTTGGATTGATCACACATGTTAATATTATCATTTTAAGTCAATAATTGCTGCAGAAACTGTATTGTAGAAAGAATTGAAACTATAATGTAACAAGTTTTGGAATTTATATGAAAACTACTAATTGAACTTTACCTACAGGCCATTTTCAATAATTTTGCATACGTAATTTATTTTGTCAATAAAACTTATTTATAATTAAAACTTCATTAAAACTTTTGTATAGAAATTGGAAATTGACATAACTGAAAATTTTGATGTACATAAACAAAAAAAAATATTTTTTAGCGAGTTGCAAAAACGTTTCAGTACAAATTAGCCTAAAACAACAGGAATTATTTACTAACCCATTACCACGGTAATAAACAAAAATACCTTAATGATGCAATCCATCAGCCTTATTCCCCAACGCACTAATTAAAGCGTTCATACATTCTTTCACAACATATCCATCAACCTAAAAATCCAGTACTCCGAGTGCACAAAGAAACAGGACGAGCGCAAAATACCACATCCTCTCTCTCTCTCCTCGCATTCTCTACCTTTTTTATTTCACCAGCGCCTGTCTGAGGCGCTACCTATTGTATTGGCTCGATAAATCGCGCGGCACGAAGAGCAAGAGATGTTTGGCTCCGCAATAATCAGCGTTTTACTTGGATGCGCGTAATCCAATCGAACGCTTGGCCTCCAGCCTCCGGAGCGCCGCGCGCGCTTGCACGGAAAATCGTCCGATTTGTCGGCATACCGCGAATGTCGCCGCGGCTCTTCGATTGCTCTACGCCCGACGGTTGAATAGCTTTACGCCATGGAGCGCGTTCTTGGCTGCGTTATCGTTTGAGCGAGTACTCGCGTTCCATTCTATCCCTTTGCCTTTTTTGTTTGCCGCAACGGAGGTTCAAGCGAGAATTTGATTATTGGTTCTGCGTGGGGATTTAGAGGCAGATGGGTTAGGGGTAGTATATCGATTTGGCGGATGGGCTCGCGGAAAGCAACGCGGTAAAGGTTTAATTGGAATTGAAGATTCTTTACTGTGCTTTATCGGGAGGCTTTAATTAATTTCTTGATCGTAAATGCAATAAATAAGTCGATGTAATTAAAGATCATTGCTGTGAATAATAAATTTTATACTAGTTATACAAAAATTGTGCATTTTTCAAATTAAATTTACGCAAAATTTGTAAATCATTAAATTATTCATTTTTCAAATTCATTCTTTAGAATGCAGAAGCTTACTTTCTCAAACAAAAGGCTACAAACGTTTTCACGATTTCGCAACGCATAAAACTTTACATCAGCGCCGACATTCAGCCGCGACTTTTTTCCAAAGCAATTCAAAATCGATTTTCGGCTCCCGGGAAAATTTTTCCATTCCTCCTCCCCGCAAAAACGATTCCAAACTGTCAGCTCGTGTCGCGCTTGGCTCTCTTAAAACCCTCTCGCCGGTATATCCTTCCATTGACTTGAAAAACAATTTTCCAAACGAGCGCTCCCACAAATCCAAGACTTGGATTCTCCCCCCAGCCTCTCGGGTAATCCAATTCCAAGAGCTATATCATCCGTCGGCGCTACTCTGTTACAGGAGCTGTACGCCTGGGACAAGGGCACGCTGCTGGCCTATCAGGTTCGCTACAAGGACAGTATGCACGACGACTTGCTGCTAGGGGGCCCCGAGCCAAAGGAGTCGGCGGCAGCGATGTACGGCGCCGGTGCCAAAGACGAGCACGACGCGTAGGCCGCGCGCTACTGTGCCGCGCTAAACACACGGAAGGCAGAGACGCTATTGTGTTTATTTGCGGGAGGACAAGAGGGGCGGCTTGGCTTGTTGTTGAGGGTAATGGATGGATGGATGGAGTACGCTGGCAATTGATTGTTTTTTGATGAGGCCGGGAGGGATGGGTGAGACTGATACGACAAGGCGAATGGGATAATGGTTTTCTTTTCAGTTTTAATGAAAATTTTTTATTTTTTTATTAAATTGAATACGAGGGTCATGATTTTTTTTCTTAAGCATTTTTAATGTTTTCTTGCAAAAGTGTCATTTTAATGGAGTGGGATAAGCTGGATTGTGTTTTTTTTTATCTTTATACAATTTTTAATGCTTTTGTGCCCTCCTTTATTTAGCATGGTAGCGCGACGGGGACAAAGGTTTTATCGACATGAGCATGGCTGGTTTTAAGCACACTGAGAACTGTCGTATAATACTTATGAACTGAATACATATTTTTCATGGACGTTTTGACATCGTTCGGAAGACATTCGAGTGTCTTTCAGACTTAAATTTAAGAATCAAGAAATCGTGTAGCATTTTTACTGGATGATGTTTATAATGTTTATTCTGCCAGATTTCGTATATTACACGATTTTAAAAGTATGACACTTCTCTAATCATGTTGGAAAAAATTTGGACATTTTGAGGTGAGTTTTTTGTAGTTGTTTTAATTGCTCAAAAACATTAAACAAGTTATATGGATGAACAAATTAAGAGTAAATGTTTAAACAAAAAATAAAATTCATTAAAAAATCAATTAAAAAAATTATTCGTTCAATTAAAATTATCATGTCATATTAAACACAATATAAAAAGTGTATTATCAAAATTTTTGCCTCAAATTACCTCATTCTTCATTTTGTACACAGCATTTAATGGATGACGGATGGCTCTTCGTTTTACGATCTTTATAAAAACGGTATACCATGTAATAATAATACTTGCATCAAGAATCACACCTTCTAAAATTTTTAGAATAATGTTTCTCAATACGAAGGTGAAAATAGATTTATATAATAATTATTTATGTATACAATAAATTAAAAAACATTTTTTGTTAAAAATTTATTTGAAATGCGCCTCAAAATTCATTTTGCTCTAATGTAAAGTATAAAAGCTTTGGAAAGTTATTATTTCTTGTAAAATCACAACATAATACCCTATTTTAAAACAAAGCTTCTCTCCTTTATTGCTGTTCTAACCAATTAAATCGCTATAAATCATTATTCATGCCCAGTCAAGTGGAAAAGCTTCTCGTCAAAGGCAAGCTTCAAATTATCAAAACAAAAAAAGAAAACAAAGAAACAATGTCAGCTTTCGCTCGAAAAATTGCACACTTGAAAACTTCGGCTCCGAAAATTTCAGGCGCTGCTTTCAATTGTCCCATCGGCGGCGCATAATGAATAAAAGCGTCATCGATCGATCTCGCGCAAACGTATACGCGAACGCATCCAGCATTCACATATTCATCAAGCCTCGCAACCGAAAAGAACAAAGACCAACCGCACACTTCGTTACGCACGAACGCCGCGCTGTATCACATTGTCACAAGCGCGCGGCCCTTAAAAATTCATAGCCAAGCGATAATAATTGGACGAGCGCGCCATTATCGCCGTTTCTCACGCTTCCGTATTCATCGGCCGAAATAATGACAACTCCGAGGCCGCCAGACGCGAAATTGAAAAAAATAGCGAGGATTGAGCGAGATGCGCGCGCGCGACTGGCGCATATGAGAAATGGGATGAAATTATTATCCCAAGCGAGCGGGCGAGGGGCAATTGTGTGTATACAAGCCGTTACATGTCCTATATATTCATTCGGTATACGAGCGGCTGGTGAAAGCAGTGTATTTATTCTTTGTCCTTCGCTCTGAGCCGTTTTTCTCTGTTTGAACGTCGAAGCGTCCGGATCTGTGGCATTGTCTTCTTGCTTTTGAGTAATGTTGCGCTGAATGATTTTACGTGCAACGAGGTTCTTCATGGAAATTAGTGTCGTGTGAGTAATGGAAGGACGATGTTTTACAGTAGTTTTGTAACGAGCACGGATTTTTATAATTTTATACGCGAAATTGTGGTGATACAAATATGTTTGTAGAACTTACGGTGACTTTAAGTTTTTGATGAATTTATTGATATATTGTTATCGTTTTTTTGTTAATATTTTGTAGTAGCACTTTGTAATAAGATGTAGGTTTAAATATTGTCTACTTAATATTTTTTATTATAACACATCGTGTAAATTAAATCTATATATTGCAAAATCATAAGTTTTATTCGACTAATTGTAATTGCGAGAAAATTTGAACAAACAAAATTATTTTGTTAATTAGTTTCTCTAAATGTAGACGAACGAATCTAGCGAATAACGTTTGATAAACTATAATTAAAGCGTTTTCGGGGGTGTAACATATTTATATAATCGTTGAAACGATACATGTATGTTTTATAATAAATGAAAATTTATTGAGCGCAGGTGTTAACGTTATTTATTCAATTCCTCTCTCTCTAGCCGTATCCAAAATTATGACCTATATATACAACAGAAAATAGAACTGTCTGCTATAATGATGCGCAATGAAGTTGCAGCGGAATCGATTATTTTACTACTAAATTATTCACAATTCAGGGCATCATGTTTGAAATTTCACGACAAAATTTAATGTAAAATTATACCCATACTTGCAGACATTAATTCAAAATTTAACAAGTAACTGAATCTCACTATTTTTGATAACAAAATAAACGGCCATGGATAATAAATGTCTGCAAGGTATACCACATGGCTTAAAGGTAAGTCGTACATCTGATCTAATGAGGTTAAAATGATCACAAGTGTAACTACTATATTTTTATGATATTGAATTTTAATTTGTTGATGCTTAATTTTCAATCCATAAACATTTTTACACGCATGTTTATTTTTGATTTTCATTTTGGAATACGGATAGTAATATTAAATATTGATATAAAAATCACATGTAAATTAAAAAAATCAAACACATCGATTGATAACATCATTTACTTTTTACTTGAAAAATGCTTTTTGTAGGTATTTTTGGCAGCTTTTTTTATTGCAAAACAATTAAGACCGGAAGAAAAAATTTGCAAACAGAAGAAATCTTATAACACTACAGGATTAATGGAACATGACTGGGATCTTGTACCTTACAATTATGAAATCGATGAAGAACCAAGTACAAGTACTGAAATTCTCATGAGAGAGAGCAAGGATAAGTACTTGGAAGTCAATCCACTCATTCCTGAAATTCCTGACTTTTATAAGTTCAAAATTCGTTATGATTACAGAAAAATATTCAAAAAATACGTTTTTCATGACAAATAGGATAAAAATCGCAAACTATTTTTAAACCTTGGAAAAACTTGTTTTTCTAAAGAAAAATAATTTTAAAAAAATTGTATAACATAAAAAAGCAAATAAAAATAGTAAAAAAAACGTGAAAGAAACGAATTAATAAAACAAATAAGATTTAATTTCTAATTTATTTTTTTCATTACATTAAATATTCAGCAAATTTAATAAACTTTCTGAAAAAATAAATAACAAAATATTTCATCTAATGAAGTATACTTTTTTTTTAATTTGTTATTTTTGCATCAAAAATATGTTTACGAAAATTAATCTTTTATAGAAGTATTTTAAAGTTATTGACATTTTCTTTTAAAATTTAAAATTGACAAAGAAAATAATCTTGTTAACATTATAGTATTTTCATGTAGAAATCTTTAACATAAAGGTGTAATCAAGTATAATGTTCCACAGAATCATAGAACGTCAAAGTTCTTTATGCCAGCACAAAAATTTCGGCTCAAATACTAGACGAGCTTTTTTAAGTACATCAGATTAAACACCACAGTTTAAGTCAAGCCCACATTTGGGATAACGAAAAATGTCACATTTTACTTTAAATATCGAATGAAATTCGTTTGCGATACAGCGCAAAGAGCAAAACCTCACTCGTGAAAGCAGCATTGTGTTATTCGACTTCCGAAGAGCGGTCATAGAAGACTGAAAAGCAACAGTGACGGAGAAAAAATCTTGGTTACTCGCTTCACTATACACGCGAGTAGTACAGCTTTGATCCGGCGCCGAAACGAAATTTAAAAAGAGATGGGTTACTGAAAAAAACGTTTTCTCTCGCTTTGTTGTACGCGCGTAATTATCTCAGCGCCACCACCGTCTATTTACGCGTCACCCTGAGTTTGACCCTTATTTAGAGGCGACAAAGCCATTTTCATGCTTGCTTCTTTCTCTTTTCTCTTTTATCCGTGCACTTTGCATTTTTTTGCACCCCTTGTTCGTACAAAAGTAAAAAGTTCCGGTCTCAAGGTCGTCGAAACAACCCAGGAATTTTGCACAATGAAACACTTAAACTCGACTGGTCAAAAGAGAGAGAAAGAAAGAAAGAGCGAGAGAGAAAGAGAGAGGTAGGCAGAAATATAAAAAAAAAAAAAAAAAAAAAATAGGCATACGGCAAAGTTGGTATTACACGGTCTATATACGTACACTTATTTATATACATAGATCCAACCGAGGAAACTCCAGCGACATGTAGGCTTTTGAAATTATACGTTATCAGTTGGGACACGGCAAGGGCTTAGCTTTGTTCACTGCTGTCGTTTAACCGATGCGCTTTGTGCGCACGACTTTCCAACGGGGATTCGGAGGGGATGCTCTGTCTCTCCAATTCGAGGGGCTCTTTTCGTCGGATGGCGTATACTTATAGGTAATTCGAAAGGTCGTGAAGCAGGCTTTTTTCAGCAGAAAAGTTTAGCGAGGAAAAATGCGGTCCAAGATAGCGAGCGGTGAGCGTGAGGGAAAGTATATCTCCGGGCTAGGGTGTCTAAATAGATGCGGGCCGGGATTAGATCAGACAGGGCTGGCAGACGCGCTGCGTTCAGTGTTTTCTACAGCAATTTTTCTTTACAACTTTTTCTCCTGGAATAAACTGATCCCAGATCATGTAAATAAGAAAAACTTGAGAGAAATTTTTGAAAATTCCCTCACTTCAAGGGAAGACTCGCGTGTATGAGTTTTCATGTGGGTAAAATTCGTATATCGAGCGCCCTTATAAATCCGATTTTCCCTTCTCGTTAAGGTCGCTCTTGGCGCAAAAGAGTCACTTAAGGGCGTGCTTTGGGGAATTAACGGGTCAAACGGCCGTAGTAAAGCGCTGTACTTACTACTTAGCGTCTCTGAGTGCTAAGCGAGAGCCGGGTTTACGGGTTAAAATCACAACTTCGTCCTTAGTTAATGCCCGAGCCGTCCTTTTTACTGCTAACTTCGGTAATTCCATTAAGGCTGCGGCCATTTCGAGCAAACACGTTTAGTCGAAAATATCGGGCTAGCGCAGAGACAACAGCTGCTTTACGGCGCATTGTTTCGAGCTCTGCGCTCTGCGAGCTCGCATTCGAACTAATAACAATGACCATCGTAACTGCTCGAAGGTGCGTACTGTTGTGAATGCGCTCTGCTGTGATTTAGATGCTTTTAGAAATTATTAAATGCGGCTGTATGGGGGATGAGTGCATACGCTTTTGTGTCTTTTGATGTAAAAGAGGATTAGGTTTGAATACAAAGTAGCTTTGTGTATTGTGTTATTTATAAAATTACGCGGAAACAACACCTTCAAAAGCGGTAAATTTGAGTAACTACAGCATGGTTTATTCAACACGTTAATGGTATTAAATTTCAGATAAAAAGAATAATAGGTCAACTTTATTTTGAAAAAAACAAATGCAATCATCTTTTATCTAAAATAACCTCATCGCTTCCGTTGAACAATGTAATATATAATTCACACTGATGTGTATAGCTTCAACATCGAACATAGAATAAACACCGCTCTATAAAATTACTTTGAAATCACGCTCAGCCGATACATCCACACAGATACGTAGCCGCGTGCGAATTCCTAGATCTTTGCTGGAATCCGGCGCGGCTGGCCAACTTTCCCCCGACTTTTCTCTTTCTCTCGGCGCGCGGGTAACGTTTGCGAGCTCGAATATTGCGGCTATAAAAAACGACGGCGCGGCTATCCGTCCTATAAAGTTCGATCGGTCGCAGTAAAATTCTCGGGGGCGCGCGTCGACCTGCCAATTGCTCGACTTGTAATGAAAATGTATTTATTCGTCTGTATACGGAGCGTCGAGTGTACAAAAAGCGCGCGGATCCCGGGAAAAACTTTCGACTACCTCCCCCCTCTTGCCCTTTTTTTCCCTAAATTGAGTCCTGAACTTCGTAAATGGTTTGTATCGAGGCCGGAAAACCCGCACGCTAGAGGAATATTCAAGAGTACGAGAGAAAGAGAGAATTTTTATCTCCTCAGGGCTTCCATCGATTCCTTTTTTTTTTGCCTTTGCATACGCGCGTAATACACGCACGTGAGCGTCGCTAACAAAAGTGGAAAACACAGTAAGCTCGTGAGGTATGAGGGGGCGAAAAGTTACGACGGAGGACTTTTTATGTAAATACATATACATGCATCTTTTATTGTTACTAGATCCACGTTATTTGAAAAAACAAAGTTAAAACAAATTCTGCCGAATAACAGATCCGAGCTTGTTTGCAAGGTCTTCGCAAACATTATTCGAGCCCTTTTTTTTATTTTCAAAAAAAACGCGCGTAAATCGAGCGCAAACGACGCCCCCCAGCGCCAGCAGGTGCACTCCGCGGGCGAAAAATTCACAGCGACATTTCCGAGCGTTCATTAAAGCCACGTCTCTGGGAGATCGTGAGCGCGCGGACAAAAACATTCAAACACCAATCCATTGTTCAGAGCTCGCGCCGCGCAAAAAGGGACGAGCGGAAGAAAAAGAAGTGCCTCGGGGCGCGGCTCGTCGGTTCGCCCGAGTCGATAATCACGAAATATCTCACAGCGCAGCGGCGAGAGAGATAGAGAGACAAATCCCCGAGAGCTATCTCTCGTCCCTTCGACGCCGCAATCCCCGGCTGCAGAGCCTTAAAACCGCACGCTCCGCACCCTCTCTCTCGTATAATCTGCTTGCGCGCGCGCGCTCCGATCATTCCACGGCGCGTATTTACATCAAGCGAGTTCCAATTGCGCTGCGCGTGTGTACTCAGAGACGAGTGCGGATGGCAGGGGTGGATTCAGCGTGCGCGCGTGGCGACAATCGCGCAATACCCACTTGCGGGGCTGGAAGCGGGCGGAGAAGCTCTTTTTCTTTTGTTGCGTGTCAGGTGCGCGTTGTTCCGCCGCGAGCTAGAGGCGACAAGACACGGGGGAAAAAGTACGTTAGGTAGAGCTGAGGGTTTTACGCCGAGAGCCTCGATGACGAATTGCGAGGAGTGCTGGGGAATAATTTTGCAGGCCGCTGACAGTGTGTTTTTCTATTTACGTTGGAGGATGGTGCGGGTTTGCGCTGTTGTCGAGTACGCTTGGCGTTGCGGTGAATATGCTAAAACGCGTTTAATTACACGGCTTTTGTATTTGACTGCGGCCTTTGAATTATTTGATGATTATCACTTATTCAGTCGGTAATTGTCGGAGAAAATTTTCCATTTACGTTACATTATTAAACAGTGCTTTAATTAAGTAAAAAAAGCGAGCAGCACCGCAACTCAAGGACCTTGAAAACTTGCATCGTAAAAAAAAGAGTTCGAGCTCGGAAGCCAGCGCGTCGAAATGCTCAGCTCTGAAAAAGCGTCCCTCCGCTAAAAGCGGACTGGCGCAAAGCGAAAAACAAAGCGGCACATCGAGAAAGGAAGCG